>NDXB01006466.1:143070-174001 GCA_002631895.1 Agapornis roseicollis | reverse complement strand
AAATTTTTTTTTTTTTTTTTTTTTTTTTTTTCTGTTTAATCATAATATTTTAGTAGCTCTGCCTTTGAAAGTCTCAGCAAAATGTGGCCTTTGTATCATGGACTGGAGATAACTTTTCTTGAGCTTAATGATAACTGATTTATTTTTAATATCAAGCAAAATATGGGATGAAAATAGCCACAAGTATAGAAACCCTCTAAAAGCAGTCCCCAGACTTCAGCTTCCTCCACTACAGTGCCTAGGTCAAAGTATTTTTATTTTACTTTAAGATGTCTGGAAGCTTCATTGGAGCATTTTTTCACTTCAGCTCTTAAAGTGTTCAGAAATGACAGATAGATATACACTGCAACCCACTTCATTTTTTCCCACTTGCAAATGTGAGTATAATATAAAAAAGAAGTAATCACCACCTGGTGACCACATTTGGATTTGGTTAAAGGATTTTAGTGACTTTTAGCAGACAAATGAAGGGTAAATTGGGTTCTTTCACAATCCTGCTCCAAGAAAAAGGACAAAATAATTCTTTCTAAAAGGCTTATGAATCCTTTTATTTTTTTGTAGATCACTTGCTTTTGGGAGCAAATGGTGGTGATAAGGAGGCAAGTGCTGTGGAAGTAGATACATTATTTTGTTACTTCGCTATAATAAAAGTAAAACTTTTAAGCTAATGTTACAAAATTTAAATACATAATTGGCATTGGTACTTGATTTAATAGATAAACTTTTTTTTTCATACATAACTAGAAATAAAAAAGAAATATAAAGTTGTTAAGGTTTTTATGCTGTTTTTCTTTCATTTATTTATTTTAAATTTCCAGGTACCTAAACTGCATATAACACATGTATATGATAATTATTATTTGTTAACTTGGACTTTATGTCCACATACATTTTCCCACTGTCTTAAATCTACTTGCCAGAACATGTGCAAGAACAGGAAATTATGTTTACAAGGTAAATGTTAAAATATAACACTCTCAAGGAGAAAGTATAGATAAACAGTATTTCATTTGATTAGTTTAGGAAAGACAAGGTCATCAAACTGATACAGTTTAATTCAGATGCTCCATTGAAAAAAACTGTTCAGATTTTTTTATCTTTTTTTATTGGAAACTTAAACAACATCAATAAGATTATGAAATATTCATATATAAACTGTTCATTGAATAGATACCTAACAAAGAATCCACACTGAAGAATAAACTGTGGTCAGCAATGAGATGTTTTGCTCTAAAAGGATTCACACTTTAGTGTGAATACAGCATCTCACTGCAAGCAAGCACTTGAATTTAGATATCTAATATTGGATACCTGTTCTGGGTTCCATAATATGCCTGGTTTCAGACCACACCTACAAGACTGGACAGTGAGGTGACATAAAAAGACTTAGTAACAAAGCTATCACTTTACTGAGGTCATTCAAGAATTCAGACCACTGCCTTCCTTCAAAGAATTGCTGCTCGAGGTCTGTCACTGCACAAAAGTGCACTAGCTATCAGGCTTCTGAGTAATAAAAGTCTCTCCTACTCATTATTGTTGAAAGTTCACAAGTTATTTAAGGACTAAGTACTCAGAAAATAAAAAACTGACAATGACAGTGTAACCTAGTCATTAGATGTTTGGAAGCTTGAATCTTAAATCTGTTTCAGGGTGGCTTATTTTCTGAAAGTAAATACATAGTAATAAAAAATTTGAATATTCTCTGACTGGAAAGCCAGAAGATACCCACCTTATGATACTGTTATGGAAGCCTGTGAAACAGTGTCATTGAAGCCAGTGTTTGAAACAGGTGCCCTGCAGCCTGCCTGCACTTTAAACAGGTCTTTTGGATACCACACAAGCAGGATAGTAAGCCTGCACCTCTGCTCCTCACCTCTGGAGTGCCATGTTGTCTGTGGTTGAGACTTCTGTTTGCCAATTACTTGTAATTTGGAGCACACCTAGATAACTAAGCACAATAAAGGAACAATTAATCACTAGATCTAGGTAAAAAGGTTAAATATACAGGGCACATTCAACACTCTTGTACTAGAAAGCAATAAATATATATCTGAATATCTCAGTGTTAGATTGTTAGATGCAGAGTTCCAAAATGGTACTTAAATGCTTGATTTTTTGATTTTGCTTCTCCATTCTAGGTAGAATAGCATCTAAATCCTTTCAGAACTTGTGTTTCTATGCATGTGAATGAACTGGAAATGTCCAGCACCATTACTGTCTGTTTGGTTTGCATTTAATTTAAGTTAGAAAAAAAGAAACAAACCACATCAACAAACCCAGATAAAACAATTGCTTGGAATCAGAAGCTACAGCCTCTTAGAAAAATAGTCTTCAGAAATTCCTTATTCTACTTAAGTTAGTTGCCAGATTCCTGAAAATTAATTTTCCTGATGTAGAAAAAACTACTTATCAGAATCCACATAAATAACTTTGCCTTTGTGAAACTGGATATATGAACTAATTTTCTATCTTTCAGAGATAAGGGGCACAAATACTAGATGTTTTCCAGTAGCCAAGTTTTCATGTCTTTTTCTGTGCATTTTATTAGTTTTTCTGGTGAAATCGTAAGTCCATGCAATTTTTCCTTCTTCCACATATTTTTAACTAATTCATTCCTGTTGAACACCTCCAATTTTTACAGAATAATAAGTTTAAATACAGACTAAACAAAAAATAAATATCTAGAAAAATCAAATAAAATTCTTCCAGGAACTCAGTGATGTATAATTTGTAGCAGATATTCCTAGATGAGCTGATGAGTATTTATGATTACTGAAAGCTTGAAAATACCTTTTGCTTTTATTATTTTAATAACTAAGACATAAAACAGTTTATTGCCTCCTTTTGTATCAGGAAAAACAGAGTGTAAGAAAAAATAGAGAATGTAGCCAGAAAAGGATAATGCTACATGTGCTGAAGCTAGCCTGTTGCATCTAATCACAAAATATGGCAACTGACACTGAAATAAAGAAGGAAATATCTACTTAAAAGCATCATGCAAAAATCATGACAACAACATCCTGCAGCAATCACCATTTTAACATTACCTCAATACCTTTAAAAGTTGATGATTTTCTGGCAGAAAAAATAGTTGCCTGTTTATGATTGTTATTCATTAAATAGTGAGCTAAAATGACAATTGAAGTAAGATGAAGAAATGTTTAAAAAAAAGGGGCCATTTTGTTTCAGAAATCAATACAATTCTGTTCTATTTCCATTGTTTCTAGAAATTCAAAAGACTAATTAGACTATTTCAGTCTCATCTATGCTCAGCAGCCCAATCTACTGGCTTTAGAGATTTAAAAAGATCCTGTTCAGATTTCATTAATCTACATATCCTATAATTTCTACCCAACAAAAAAGTTGCTTCTCAATTAAGATCCGTAGAAAGAAGAAAAAAGAGGAAGCATCACCCCAAAAGTAAATACCCCCAAATACTTTCAATGAAGCTGTGCATCATATAAATGACTAGTAAATATTTTTAATTAATTATTCTTGTTATTTTTCTTGTTAATTTGTCTTGATACCAATCAAACTACGGTTGCATGTCCATGACAGTTTTGCCATTTATTTTACTTAGTGTCTCCTAATAAACTTCATTCATTTACAGCGAAGTCTCCAAGTCATTACTGTGAATTAGTAAGATTCTTCTGCATTGCAAGGAAAGTAATGAGTTTATGCCTCAGAGTATTTACAGTTTACTAAATAACTCTTCCTCTTTGTACCTTGCATATTAAACATTTCCCTCTTGGAATAGTCTTTATTTTATGCATCAAATGTTAATAATGGAAACCATTTAATTATGTCCAGCCACCTGAATTATTGGATAGGAAGTTAATTTTAATTAAATACAAAAGGACTGGTCAATTTCCTTCCCTGGGAATGGTGAGAAAAATGAATCATCCTAAAACTAAGACAATGTTCCATGAATACCTTCTAGCATAACTTCAGTGTCTTGACTGAATTTTAGTTCAAATGTTACTTCTATCTGCCTAAATACCCCCTGCAGTTTCCATGAAATTTAGTACTCTAATTTACTTCCTTTCCTAATGTATTTCATGACATTGCTTCGCATGATTAAGCTGCTGCTGCAAATTAGTTCAAGGACAGCCCTACTTCTGTGGGAAAAGGATTTTAGGGATTTTGTTTACATTTTTCTTTCAGTTTTCCAGAATGAATATATAATATGCAAAATATAATATAGTCTAAAATGTGCAATACATTTTGGAATTTGCAATAGCTCTGATGCTCCTTTTTGATTTGAATCAGGTGGATTTATTTGTCATAAGCTCTAAAAAACCATAGAATGCCATCCAGTATTTTGATCTTTATGCTGGTGATAGCATTGTCTACAAATTCTACAAATATATTTAAAAGTCACATATTGGGTTCTTTGGCATTCACTATTACACTGAAGTAGTAAACTTCAGTAGACTTGCAATAGCCTACAAGTAGACACTACTGAGGATTGCATATAGAGAGTAATATGTTAAAATTATTATTATATTGAACTTAAACTGAGATCTACAACTAGTTTTAAAAGACTTTAAATACATGTATATTGTACTGTAGACTTGAGATGATATTCAAACCTAAAATAGACTTGTTAACCTTCTGTATTAATCCAAGTCCAAATTCATAGATTTTAATTATCATATTAAAGAAGAAAGCGTAGGTTCACATTATCTATGAGTATGGTCTGCTGTATGCACCTCTACTGTCAACAGTGTACGTCACTCTACTATGAGATTCTTTTTAATTGCTCTGTCTTCACGACATAAAGTCCTTTCTAAAAGGGAGCCTGAAATAATAAGGCATAATTTTCAGATAACTGATAGGTTGAACTGCCATTAAAAAACAGAGGAAACATAATGCTGAGTTAGGTATCTATGTACCACTCTTAAGTTTGGGTGTATGTACAGTTCTTCACAGTAAGGTTGATGAGGCACTGGCACAGGTTGCCAGAGAAGTTGGGGCTGCCCCATTCTTGGCAGTGTTCAAGACCAGGTTGGATCGCGCTTTGAGAAACCTGGTCTAGTGGGAGTTGTCCCTGCCCATGTCAGGGGAACTGAAACTAAATGATCTTTGAGGTCCCTTCCAACCCAAACCATTCTATGATTCTGTAATTCCACAAGGTTCTTCCACTAACAGCCCAGTGCATCACAGTGTCACTATAGCTACTGGATCTGGATATGCAGCAGTGCACCTATAAAATTCCTGGTGCCTCTCAGACAGTAAAATATGAACCCTAGTATTTGAAAGAGCTGATTTATGGGGTGTTAGAGGATTCCCCCCAACCCTTATTTTGGGGTTGATTTATTTGTTGTTCTGATTTTGGTTTGGTTTTGTTTGTTGCTTTTGGGGTTTGTTTTCTTTAAACCTGGATATGCCTGTATCCTGTTTATTATTCTCCACCCTATAAAAAAAAATTATAAACATTCTGCAACACTGTATGTAAGGCTGAATTTTGCATCCATACTGTGACTCATGTTAACAAATTAATTGTCTCACAGAACACTGAGTTAGGTAATAGCTTTGCAAATACTAAAATAAATAACAGAAATTCCCAAGATTCTCCATTGCTGCAATAAGTTCTACTATTAATTGCAGTTATCATGCCACTCCTTGTAGACTGTCATCCAGAAGTGACAGGATGACTAGGTGACCAAATCAAATTTAATCTGATCAAAAGCAATCACTTACTTCTGCAACATAAAACTATAGTTATATTTTGCAGCTGCTCAAGTGCACACCACATTTTTCCCTTTTGTTTCTGAACCAATATGGACAACTTAGGAAGTCAATGGTTTCATTTATAAAACACCATGTTTAATAATTGACTGATAAATACTAGTGAAGCCAAATAATTTTTCAAGGCATTTAAGATGTTGGAGTTTCCTTGAAGTCTCCACATTCTCTAGCAGTGACGTTTAGATGATGAGGGAGAGACCTTGTTATCTTCTTCACTGGACTGTGAATGCACTTTATGAAACTGCAGAAATATAACTAGGACAAACCCAAAGAAAGATATATATATCTCTCACATTCAGCACCTTTGTCTTCAATTGTTTGGGTTTGAGTTTTATGTCTCATTGAGATATGCATAAAGAAAGACAGGTATGTGGCAGGTATAAAGATGTTTTGAGCTGAACTTGAATACAGACTGTTTCCTCAAAATCTAATGAAAGAATATATGCAGACTTTTCTGAAAAAGAATATTCATTTGTATTATAAAAAAATCAATATTCCTACTTACACAGTCTCTTCTAAATTAGAAATCCTGTTCCCACTATCATTACCCTACCTAGATCTTATTTCTTGCCATAATCATAGGGTCTTCTAATATCTTCATCAATTCTGTATGAGATGACTAGTTCATTGTCACTTGTAGCCCTAACTGAAATATTTTTTATGCCAGGAAAAATAAATCATTATTTATCTTTTTTTATAAAGCTCCATCTAAATCTCAACACATTAAACAACATAGAGGGGTCAGAAAATCCTCCTACCATACTTCAAATCATAGGAAGTTGCTATTTCAAATCACAACTGGGCTACATTTCCTTCTGGAATGGGACTGCAGAGTTACTGCCAGAGCTTAGAGACTGCTATATTTCCACTTACTGCTTAGCTGCCTAGTTATCCTCCTAGTCTGGCTTACTTAGCACAACACAAAATGAAAACAAACTAAATAACACTTCTGAGGCAAAACCAAATTCAAGGCCAGTTTATTTAATTTTAATTCATAATTTTCAGTGACGTGGAAATTAATTTAAGTGTAACTATTCTTTTTTTTAATTTTAGTAGGAGTGTATTTATGCTTAATAGGGACCTAAAATACTCATTCACAGGTAAGTCCATACCTCACATCATATTTATTAATTCAGTTGTTTTCCATGGTTAATGCCATCCAAAAAGAAAAAGATTTCCTCTTCTTAGCTCTGTTCTGCTCTGCCAGGTCTATTTCCATCTGTGCAATGTTATAAGCCCTTTAATAAGCATAGTTCTGGTTCTGCTCAATCATATCACCTCTTTGACATGTGATGTTGCAAGGGTGTGCATCAGTGAGGCAGCCAACAACAGAGTGCAGAATGCAAAGAGAAACTCTCAATAAAACCCCCTGATTTCTCTTCTTGATCACATTATGCCATTCACCTTACCAGTTTCCATTCTTTTAAAAGTATTTAAGTTATCTATCTTACTTATATATGCAAATCCTTGAGTGTTCTTTTAAAATCCATACAGTTATTTCTAACCTGACAGAAATTTCAGAAAGCAAAAGACTAAATACTGTTGTAACTTATGACATATTAAATTATAATAAATTCATTAGGCTAGAAGCTTTTTTCAGCAAGTTCTTTAGGTTTAGTGTATGTGGTCATCTAAACATGAAACTCTTTTTAGCTATCTGTCTTCATACACACACAAAATCAAAACAGAACAAAAGGAAATAAAACAAAACCCAAATGTCTTTCATAAGTTTCAGATAACATAATTTCACTGCCTGAAATAGTTGGAGACCAAAAAAATTTTAACTTTGGCAACCTTGATGGGTACCTTGCAAACAGCATACGTTCTAGGGAATACTTTGGTATTAGAAAGCACTAACTTTACTCTATAAAAGACAAGCATTTAATCTATACAAGTGTTTAAAATAAAATCAAGTACTTCTATATGGTTCTGTCTTGCGTCTCAGCTTGTCACAGAATTTGTCTTTTATACATGAATTTCTGCAAACACATTCTCACACAGAACTGTACCTTTGGAGACACAAAATAGCACAGCAGGCAGAGTTGGAATTAAAGGAAATGTATAAGTGGACCATCCATAAGGGCATAAAGAATTATTCCTTGAAAAAAAATCACGTGTAGGGCCCATGAATTGAACACGGCATGGATTCACTTTTGTTCTACAAAACGGATTGCCAAGAAGTTTGACACTCCTAAAAAAGGGATACATTAGTATTGAAATCATCTATAAACAACGTAACAGCTCTTTCTCAGAGCTGAAAGTCTGCAAACCCTCCATCTGAATGTAATGATGATCCCATTGACAAGATGACATTCATTTGAGCAGCAGGCAGCAATAGATGGATAGATAAGTCAGACAGAATCCTTCAGCTGACACAGGCTAAATATGCAGTCGTAATCAGTATTTCAGAACAGTCTCTCCAATTTGACACTGATGCAGAGAGGTTTCTATGAAGCTTTCTAAAAATGGTCTTTGTTGTCACATTGGTGTGTGTGTGTGTAAAACATTCTGTCACTCTCACAACCTCTAGTCCTGACTCTTGATGGAGCTCCACTTACTTTCAAAGCATTTATGAAGAGAGAACACAAAAACCACACTTGCAGATCTGTCCTGAAGTGAAGTGTCAAATTCAATGTGTGTTGAGCTGTCTTTTTCAGGAGAATGAACAAGACAAAGCAACCAGCAGGAGAAACTAGCTTTTCTGATACTGAGTATGAAAAAGAAGAATCTTTGCTACAGGCTTTTTGTTACCTTGTTCCCACTGAAGTTCAGAGGAAGGTTTTGGAGGTAAGAGGGACAGGATATTTTACTTTTATCAACCTAACAAAATCTAAGAGCACTTACAATGGCAGTATATTCCACATTTTCCTTTATGGAAAAACAGTCACAACAGTCAAATGTTTTTGCCTCAGTAGCTAACATTTTGATGAGTTCATGTAAGAGATAAATGGATCAAGAGCAACTGTTTAAATATGAAGAATAAGTATTTCTTAAAAATACCAAGGAATAGTACATTGATACATTACTATATTAGAAATTAAAAGCAGCAGATATGGTAGTTTTCAAAAGATCTCTTTTGCTAGTATTTCCAATTATTTAGTGTTCCTACAGATATACTAACAGAAGTTTTAAAGCTCCACCATCCAGTCTAACAAAGAATTGGATGCAAATATTGCCAGGCAGTCCTAGAAAAACTGCAGAATCTGCGATCTGAACAGCTGCATCAGAAACTGATTCTAACAGTGAAGCATAATAGAAATGTACCTTACTTATTAAATGGTAAATAAAACAGCATTAATTTAAAATACTAAGGTCCTAGAACTATTCACAACTCCTGTTAGCTTGAATCAGATCTGCTACATGCCAAATATCATAGCAGGAAACAGCATTTTTCATATTCCTATATTTCATATTCATATACAGAAGAACTTGTCTGAAAGTTTGGGTTCGAGAGTGAATTGCAGCGAAATGGAAGACCACTTAAGAATTCCAGGTATCACAGTAATTTGTGTGTGATCATTCAGTGACAAATGAAGACATAGTAAGAAAAAAAACTGAAAAAGCAAGAATTCCTGAAGAAAGAAAATAGTGGAGATGATCAAGAAAATTCTGCTTGCAAATACAATTTTTTATGGTAACTTTTGGTTTTCAAAAAGTGAAATAATTTTTATTTCTAGAGTCATGACAAAGGACAAACATAAAGCAGCAAGTTGCCATTTGTGACTATGTTTTCACCAAATGTGAAAACATCATTAATGGAAGGCCAGACTTGACCCTTTTCAAATGAGCTATTTTTAGTGGAGGCAGAATCCAGTGGGTAAGGTGTTGCCATGTTAATAACACATAGCCTCTTCCTGTCCTCTCACTGCTAGAGAGCAAAGCAGACATGACTGCCACATCAGTATTTCTCAGGTGCAAACATATGCTACAATTAATAGTATTTCATGTACATGCTTAGTAAGTCAACACTATGCTAAGTCTGTCATTATAGTTTAATGATATATAATAGTTTTATGTACAAAGGTGCTAGATTTTGTTAAAAGCTGAATAAGTAAGCAGGTGCAGTTAAACTGTTGCTGAAGCAAAGATATTATTAGGTACTTTCTGAAGACCACAATCAAGTACAGTTTTGGGGTTCTGCTGGCAAGCTTTTCTTTCAAATTGTTTTAAGTTACAAATAATTAAGAAGAAACTAGAACTATAAGCATTATAATTGAGAAATACAGAACTGTGTGAGAGAGAGGAAAAACAGTACTAAAGAAATTTGTGCATAAATCTGCCTTCTGAGTCCTTATTCACCAAGTTCAGTTCACTGGTACTATCCTCAATCCAGCAGCATTTTTTGTCCTCCAAGGCTATAATAAACTGTATTCAGCTTCTTAACATTCCTGGAAAAATGTGTCTTTCTTCTGTTACTTTGCAGGTATGTGTACTTGTATACTTTGGTGCTGTATTTGTCCCATTTCTACCTGTCTGAACCCTACACTTTTGAAGGTACCCTCACATAAGCATATTGATTTCTTTTTCTGAGTAAATATATTCCCTTTTTTATTAAAGATCCAAGAAAACCACAAAACCTTATATTTTTTAAACCCTTTTAAAAGGACAAAATAGTAAATACATTAATCTGGTAAAAATTGGAATAGAAACCCCTCAGAGAAGATGAAAGAAATCAAACACACACACACAGATACTCTGTCACTGTATTGGAGAACGTATTGTTCCCTTTACATCAAGTTAATGAACTGAAAATGGAAATACTCATTTCTAGAGACGTTTACACTAGAAATGTGTAAATATCAATGAACTCTTATCTAACAATACATCTTTAAATATTTTTAAGTACAGCTGGAATTCGATCTTGTTTTAATCAAAAGATGTTCTAAACTTTGGTCCAAATTCATTAGTAAGCTCAGCTGTTTATTATCCGTTATTGTTTTGGCAATACAGACAGAAATGTATCAGAGTGTTCTGGTGGCTTTTTTTTCCTGGGATTCTTGACACAGAACTACTGTTTCTTTCGTTTTCATTATGTGAACTAAATTTTTTAAAGGAAAACTTCAACCCAGTTCTGCAATCTGAATATTAACTTGTATTCTCAAGGTAAGATCTCAGCTAAAACAATAGAATCCCACTTCATCCACCCCCACAATGAGTCAGACTAGCATCTGGGAATCAGCTGAAAGAGACTCAGAAATGCTTATAAAAATAGTCACTGAGTTAACAGTGATAAATTGCTGCAGCAATTACAGCATGCTTACCAACCACAGTGCAGTTGTTATAGCAATTTTTAAGTTACCACAAACTATATCAACTCCATAATTTGGAGTTGTTTAGTAAGAAGTTTTTGAACGTTATGAAGTTAGTAAACTAAATGCAATCCTTATAAAGAACTTCTATTTTGAGAATATCTTTAGCTGAAGAAATGCTTGTTCTTTTAACATGGAATTGCAGATACTTGAAAGACAAATTGGAATGCTAATACTCTTAAAGTGGGGTGGAATTCCCATTAGCTGGGTGAGCACCTCTGTATGTTCTCCTGGAACTGACTGTAATGAAACAGAATCAGAAGAATAGATGCAATTGGCCAGATAATAAAAGTTCCTGTGTACTACTGATCGGTACTAATGCAATTTCTGCTTCTTAATAGCTCTTTTAGTGATTTAAAAACCCAGGAAAAATTAATAGGAAAATTAACTTAGGTAATTTTCTTTAATTTTATATACCCTTGTAGATCTGACCTGATAGATGTAATCAGATTCTCTCTGAAACATCTAAGTAGCAAATTTATAACAGTACCTGTCAATATCCTGTGTGAAAAACTATGAATAACTGGCAGATATTGTATGTGTGTGAACTGTTTATTTTTTTACAGTGGATAATTTTTGTAATTCTTTTGTCTTATATGTATTACTGAAAGCTGTTTGGGGTCCCCTCATTTCTTTCCTAAGATAAAGTCCAGGTGTTAAACTGAATCCACACTTGCTGAAATAACTAAAGGAAATTAAAAGATGATTATGTCTCTAAAATGCTGCTTGGAAGAGCACTTCTCAAGTTACCGCCCCCAAGAAAATGAGGGCTGGAGCCTTAAGAGCTAAGGACATTTCCCAGTGAAGGTCACATTCTGTCAGAGGTGCAGTCAACCCCGTTAGACTAACCAGGTGTGAAAGAAATCCCTATGTCTATTGCTCCTGAAGATAACAATTTTATGGGACACACAGTACCTGCTTTAAAACCAAACTGATTGACATGTCTAATTTGTTAATAATGAAGTCATGAATTTAGACTGAATTATTTTTTTCAAGAATGAATATACAGTCTTGTCATTTCTGAATCAGCCTTCAAAACTGCAAAAATTTAGAAAATGTGATGCTGTATTCTGTTTTTTTAAAAATATGTTTAAAGATAGTTTCCCAGCTATTCCTTTACTATACTCAATTCAACTGAGTATCCGTATCTAGTAATCTGAAAAACTTTAATTTAGAAAGACTCATTTTGTAACATTTTTATGTTTCTTAATGCAACCTCTTCTGTTAGTCCTAGCTCAGCATAAAAGATTGTGGGGTTATTTTTTGTTTTGTTTCTGGCTGGTTGGTTGGTTTGTTTTGTTTTTCCTTATTAATATCAGTATCTGGTTCTTGCTCTGCTGTTTTAACATTCTTTTTCTATTAGATCTTTTTAATTTCTTAAGTTATTCACATATCAGTGCTTTCTTCTGTCTTCTTTGTCAGACATGTATATTTTTTTATTAATTCTGATCTTTTCTGCATTTTTTTTAGCTTGACAAATTTTAGTCTGTACAGTTAAATCACATAAGTTTCTCATGTCTTCTGAACTACTTTAAAACCACTGTACTGGTGCTGAAGCTTTAGAAATTGTTTTTCTTCATTACTTGCACAGGAAATTTGCACAAGTATCTCAAAATAATAACTAGTTCACCAACAGATCCCAAAATACTATTGTTAATATTTATCAGAGAGCTAGATCTCCCAATATTCCAAAGAACCATTTTTTAATTGGTGCATTGTTTAAAATCCAAGGCTGATTTAAAATCTAATAAACTTCTGTGGGATACTAAATAATGAGTACTAGAGGTTATTGCTACAGAACATCTTCATTGGCTGGTGAAGTTGTTAAGAGTCCAATAAAGTATACCACTGCCAAACTAAACCATAAATCACAGATTATGTTGGCATTTGACGTATATATGTCTAGAAAAAGAACGGTATGGATAAGGATTTAGGAATCACAGCAAAATCTCTTCAGTGTGTATTGTCAGTATTAAAACTGACAAAAAAGGATGAGTGAAGTTGCTGAGGAAGAGAAAGCAGTAGTTACCATCAAATATATGTTTCTGTATATGTAAGAATTTCAGGGGATCAAAGATCTCCAGACACTTTTGGTGTTGACATTTGGAAGATGTGAAGACATATAAAATTTAGAAAAGACAGCTAAAAGCATTTCATCAGCCTTAGCTGGGGCCTGAAGAGATCAAATAAACCACCTATTGAAGAGAAAGTAGATAAACTATCTGCTCTCTGTGTATAGGTACAAACACATAGAAAATGGTAATGGGAGGCTTTCCAGCCTTTTTGACTAAAGTATGAAAGGATGCAAGAATAAAAAGTCTGTCTCCTGACTTTAAGGGTGATATGTGGGTACAATAATATGGCAGGTGATACAACTGCCAGTATTCAAAGTCTTCTAAACATAATTAATTAACCTTTCAAAAGATGCTCTCCAATACAGTTCTGTGAAAAGTTCAGCAGCGTTTTTGCATGATGGTCATTTCTGGCACTGGAAGTTGGAAGATCTGGAATCATCATCATTCTATTTTTGCATGCCTCAGTGAACAGAATTGGCAGTGTGGTGTGCACTACATGCTTATAACAGTTGTAGCTCTTAGTTAAAACAAGAATTCATACTTCCTCAGATGGGCTCCTAGCTTCTAGGTTATGTATCTTTTGTATGTGTGATGCATGATCAGCTTGTTGTCATCTATTCGTCTCCTGTCAAAAACCGTCCATGATAAAGTCAAGAAAAGAGATCAGTAATAACAGAGTGTTCAAAGAATGCTTTTCACATTGATGACTGGCTGATGTTGCTTGCTCACATCCTTAGGGAGAAATTTTAAATATGTCCTCTTTTAAACTTGCTCTGCCTCTATTCTGCATTCCCTTCCCCATCTCCACAGTGCAGACATGATTCACTTCTCAGAATTACCTTGGTGTATTCTACCCAAGAGATCCCCTATTGTAAAGACTTCAGTCATTTCAGCCTTACCAGTTTCTCGAATGCTACACATGCATAAGTTTTCTGAGAATGGATATACTTTGCTTTTCAGAATTCACACTGGGTTGAAAATAATCTAATTCTCAAAAGGAAAACAGTTTATGTCATATATTTGGTCAGCAGTACAATTTCTGATAAAATATTTTCTACCTTATAATTTAGAGATCAAATAAGAAGGAAATAAGCTAGGATGCCATAGAGAAACATAGAAACTTACGGTGGCATATATACCTCTAAGAAAGATCTTTTAAATAGGCAGTATCATTAATTTCCAATATACTGGAACACAGAAATAACCTGTGTACCATTGATTTAATTCTTATGTGAAAAAATGATGGCCAGGCAGACTTCTGCCTTTCCCAGGCAAAGTGAAACTCATTGTTAAGGAAGAAATTTTTTTCAAATCAGTTGTGAGCCTTCAAGAAAGAGACAACATGCACAGCCTTAAAATAAAGACAGCAAACTCATGAAAATAAATAATAGCAAATACACAGCAAGAAATGTTCTCTATAATAATGTTAAACTGTCAGCTTTGTGTAGTTCTGTATAAAACTATATATAAAACTGCATAATTATATTTGCAGTGAAATCTTTTTCTACAGTCTTGGTATGATCCAGATAAGGGAAGCACTATTTAAATTCCTTTTTTCCAATGTGTATGTTGCATATTAGAAGAAACTGAATGAAAGCATTAGTATTCATTTAAGACATTTAAATCACTCTACAGCTACATAAGATAATAGCAAGGGATGGGTAATAATTTTTTTAATAAAGTTTGGTTTTTTTAATTATAAACCTAGATGCTGAGTTGAAGAAGAGAGCTGGCTGATAGAATCACATCAAAAGAGTCCTTCAGAGGAACTAAGTTGTATGGTATGCTGGAAATGGAACTGTTCCATGCAGCATTTGAAAACTGGAAGGTTGGAAAAGAAGCTTGATCTATAAAATGTAACAAAACAAGAGACTTTTGGAAAGCTGGTAATATTGTCTCGCTGACTGCAAGCTACAGATAGGATAAAGAAACAGAAGTTATTAAGGAAAAAATGAAATGATGAAGTTGCAGCAACCATTAAGACAAGCACATATGCTGTACAACCTAGAAAAGAAAATGTCACATACTCCTCTTGAGAAAAAAAAACAATGTCTGACTCAGAAATAGACAAAATACAAAGAGATAATACTGCAGATTTCATTGATTGTGCTGTATTGGTATTCTTTTTCCACTGTAATACTCTCATGTCAGATAGTTAAAATCTGATGTTACAGCTATGAATATCTTTGGATACTTCAATCTTTTTGAGCTTCCATTCTCTTGTATACCACATTATGGAGATGAGAAACGTGTTTCTCCAAACAAAATACCATCCCACAAAACTGGTTTCATTGCTTTTACTCAGAATTGCTTCTTAGATTCATTTCACACAAATACTCTCATATTTGGGTCTGAGTCACTAACAACTTCTAATTTCACTGAAACTAGAAAAAAAAAACCCACATAATCTCACACAAAAAGTAAAATTCATGAAGCATACTAATAGACAAAACTGACAAATTTTGTTAAAGGAAAATGTCAGACTACAATTGCTCCTTCTTGTAATTACATCTAACACCACAAAAACAACAGTTAAAAAGAAAGTTTCATGAGCACCATATGTAAATACCTCTTCAACTAATTTTTTTATTGTTCCATTATTTTTTTACTTTGACCAAGTGTTGCAAAAGCGTTTGATTTTGCTTAACATAATGACAATACTGTAAAGGAACAAGATATAATGTGTTCTACTCTAAGGCACTTTCTGCTTTATTTAATCAAATTGTGAGATTTTTTTTCAGCATGTAAACCACACATAAATTAAACCGTAAAGAATATTAAGAAAATAAATTCTTTTATCAGTTAATTTTTCCATATGATCTAACGACAAAAGTTTTTGTTCAAAAAGGGAGGAGGGGGAGGAGAAACACTCTTTAGATAATATATCTCTTAATTGTACTTTTCCTTTCCAGAGTATTGCTATCATTAATATTATAATGGCAAGCCAGTAAACTGATATTTTCATTTTAAGACAAGGGACTTCTACTTATTATGGGATGCCAGCATTTTAATGGGAAAAGATGATTTGATGTAAATGATAAACATTTTGTTTAGTACTGCTCATGTTTTGTATTATGTGCTTCATTAATTACAAGTCCGATGTAGCTTTCTTTTAAGTATACACAATTAGGATAAACTTACTTAATTAGCTATATGGGCTGGCACACAACAGAGCTTATATTTTGATAATCTAAAATCTGAAGAACATTTACCATATTCTTCATCTCTCAATTTATACGCAGTAAGAATAACCACAGTATGTGAGATTAATGTAGGAAATTCAAGAACAGTTAACTTAAGAGTTTACTTCAAGAACTATTAAAGGTTAGTGATGAACACAGTATATGAACTATTGATCTAACACCCACAACAGGCTCTGCAGGATAATTATAGGCAAATTCATTTACTAAGATAAGCCACTATTTTTCAGTCGTTTGCCTATACAGCGTATTTTCCTCAATACCTGTATTATTTCAAATAAAACTGCTGAAGATTCCATTTAAATTACTTAAAATGCTATCACTCAAGTAATTTAAAATTTAAGCCATATTTCTTCTTTTCATTCTGCCATCTTGACACTGAAATCTTAGAACATCAGGTTGGAAGGGACATCGAAGATCTTCTGGTGAAACCTTTATTTAGCTTCTTGTTTATACTTTCATATCTTTGACATTGAAATGTTACTTAGAGCTGTGAAAAGAGGTATCTGGGACAAAGAAGTTGAGTGGTTTTTAAGAAACCTGCAGCTAACACATAATTCTGTACCCTAACTATTCTATGATTCTGCCCCTCTACTCTGCTCTTGTGAGAACTCACTTGGAGTATAGTGTGCAGTTCTGGTGTCCTCAACATAAAAAGGACATGGAACTGCTGGAACAAGTCCAGAGGAGTGCTTCCTCCTCCACAGAAGCACCTCCTGTATGAAGACAGGCTGGGAAAGTTGGGACTATTCAGCCTGGAAAAGAGAAGACTGCTTGGAGATCTCATAGCAGCCTTCCAGTATCCAAACAGGGCCTATAAGGATGCTTGGGAGGCACTCTTTGTTAGGGACTGTAGTGACAGGACAAGGGGTAATGGGTTCAAACCTAAATAGGGGAAGTTCAGGTAAGATATAAGGAGGAAGTTCTTTCCTGTGAGGGTGGTGAGGCACTGGAATGGGTTGCCTAAGAAAGCTGTGAATGCTTCATCCCTGGCAATGTTCAAAGCCAGGCTGGACGAAGCCTTTGATGACACAGTTTAGAGTGTTGTGTCCCTGCCCACAGCAGGGGGGTGGAACTTTATGACCTTGTGGTCTTTTCCAACTCTAACTATTCTATGTTTCTACAGTAAGTTAACAAAGGCTTCTGCTCTTTCCAATTGTAGGGAAGAGCTCTTAAGTATAAATTTATAAATAATAATACCTTTTCGAGTCCCAGTGAGTTCACGTGGTGTTCTTACAGGCACAGTTATCAATATTATTATGCTGACAGAATCAGGAAAAAAATTTAAAGACAGATCTGGTGAACATTCTTTTCCCTGTGTTTGTCAACACCAAGAAGAAGAGTGAACAGGAGTACCATACATTTCCATCTGAACATAGTATTTTGAAAGCAGCCACAGATGGCTTGTCCAAAGAATACAACCTGTAGAGCAAACACAGGAACAGAACCTTATCTTGTCAACAGGTCATGTCTTAGTGAGCCAGTCGCTTGGTTTTCCAGGATATGACTCAGAATTCTTGAAATTCTTAGAGATGTTCTTTTTTCCCCTTATATGACCACTTCCTACATGAGTCCTGCTTCTGTGAGTATCCAAAACAGATGAAAAAAAAAAAATGTTGGTCTCATAAAACTATTTTGTAAAAAAGCCCAAATTCATGCTACAGTTGCCTTCATCTAACCAACTGCATTTTTTAGTTTGATCTCAAAGTCAAATTCAGAGCAGGTATTCAAGGACCTGAAACACAGTCACTTTATTTCTGAAACATTTAGTTTGCTAGACTCTAAAAGGCATTTTCTCTATAGTCACCTGAAACACAGTGAAAATACAATGAAGGGTATCTTCTTATTAACACTGCATAGACACACACTCCCCCATTCCCTCATTCAATAGCTATATTTTTACTTCTGATTCTGCTCACTTATATTTGGTTTTCCCTATGTTCTTTTCATCATTTGCTTTCTCTTTCTTTTCTGCATCATTTTATAAACAAACTTAGGCCACAACATTCAGACAAGCTTGAAACGAAGCCAGAGAAGCTTGCTCATCCAAATGAAGATATCTGTATGCTAAATTCCAATGAATTAATTTTATAGTTAATTACCTGATACAGATATCAAAACAGGAATACTGCAAGTAATAATTCATTAATCATGACAAAGAAGGAGTCAGCCACTTCACTGATAGAAATTAATATTCTTACTCCATGTTTGTTTTTCTCATCTTCTGTGTCATGAGTGGTTTTTCTAAAGAAATACTGTAACTTTGTTTTCATCCTTAGTCTGTTTCTGACCCATAATGTTAAAGAAAGTACCAATACTACGCAAACTTAAATAAATTCTAATACATCATCTAGGATTGTTCTTTTCTTCTAAAGATGTGATTCAAGTGTTTGGTATCTAAGTCTGAATTAAACAAATTCCTGAATATGAAGAAGTAGGCAACATTTTCTGAAATAAAACTGCTGCATGCCTTTGAAATAATAGCCTGACAATTTACTGATTTGGTGATCTTAAGTTTATTTATCTTAAACTTACTATATAATACAGTTTTTTAAAAATAAGTGTTGTAGAAATAATGTCTCTTTGGCATTCTTTAAAAAGTCCTTAAAATAAATCAATTGAATCACAAAATTTAGTATCCCAAAAGACAATGTTTTGATGTTTCATATCACTATTAAGAGTGACAAATTCCTTTCAACTTGTTCATCATTTGTCTTTATTAAAATGCATTGCTTTTGAAAATGTCTGGAAAACACTGGAAAAAAGTCTTTATTCAAAATCACTTTTCATTGAGTAAATCTGTGAATGCATTGGTAGTTGAAGAGAACATATATTTGTATGTCATTTGTACAGAATAACTCTATGGATATCCTTCAGCTTTACAGTGAGCTGAATTATTCTATCAATAAAAATAATTTAATTTCAAATAAATGACGCTGCAACATTAAAATTCAAAGTGTTAAGTAATTTGAAAGATTTAGCATAAACAATAAATATTCTTGTATTATTTAAGCAAAGAATGACAGGTTACTTACCAGAATAAACCATTTTGAAATGAACACAGTAAATTCAAACATCATGGGTTTATCACTGTTACTTCCAATATTTACTTGGGTTTGTCAGTTTTTTCACCAGACAGATGACATTCTGGATGTTGTCTTTCATATTTAAAAATCAAAATGCAGGCAAGTGAATAAAGACTACTACTACTAGTGAATAAAGACTTCTGTCAGTTCTCTGCATGTGTATTTTCATGGTGGATATATTGAAATAATTTTACAGCTGACATATCTTATTTTTCTTGACTTTCAGTCATTCTGAACTGCTTGGCTGGGACAGAACTTCTCTCCATTATGTTGTAAGAGGGGATCATATAATTGTTCTTATTACACATTTTCTTTCATTGTCATTTGGCTGTGGAACTAGTCATTTTATCAATTTCATTTTTTAAGCTACTTACCAGGATTTTCTGACAGGCAACAACTTATTAGTTTCTTTGGCTTTTCTTTTAAACTGGTTTATCCTGGCTTCCAAGACTATCATAGGGCTGTAAATTCATCAGCATGTTTTAAACTTTGTTTTAAGCTCAGGTTTTCAATTTGGATAGCAATGACTTTGCTTCTTTTCCCACAAATATGTCCTTATCTGTGAAGACTTCAGAATCAAAGAAAGAAAACCCAAAAAAATAGAGAACCAGTGACTGCTCCCAGAATACCTGTTTTCCAATCCCATGCATCTACAATCCCTATTGCAGCTGATTTTGCCACTCCCCCGTTCACATATTACATCATAATACCCAACTGATACCAGTAGTACCCTAAAATCAATAAACCCCACATTGCTAACACCTACATAAATTTGTTCCTCATCAGAGTATAAACCTATTATCTGCATTCAGAGCACTCTTCTACTGAAGACTCAGTGTATGTAAAAAACAGTTTAATCATAAAGGGGGAAAGGAAGTAGGACAGTGAAATGCTACTTGCCTAAGAACAGAGGTGCTTGCTTGTGAAGAATAAGCCCCAAACTCCAATAACAAGTTATGTTCAGAATCAGTTATTCAAACCACTCTCATCAAGGTGATTTGTGAATTTGTATTAAGGAGGTAAAAACCTCATCATAGTTAGGCATTGTTTTATTTTAAACTCTATTCCAAGATTCGTTTTGCACTTAGCAATTCAAACATCTAAAATGGGAGAGGTGTTAGAATGCCCATTTTCTGTCCCAAGAGCATTTATGTGGTGAATTACTGATCTCTTTCCAAACTGAAGCAGGAGATTAGAAAATGTAGGTCCTTGTGAAACTTAGTGATTTTTGTGTTTAATGCTAGATGAACAGGAGTTTCAAAGGTTTGCATTTTGAATATCTCCTTAAATAGAACTGCCTCCCTAAATGTTTCTTTGTGTACAGCTTCATTGCCTTCTGAAAATTAATACAATTCACAAAGCTGGTGTCTCACAACAATGAGGTAAAGAGAAAGAATCACTTCCTTACACCTGCTGGCTGTGCTTCTTTTTATGCAGCCCAGAATACAACTGGCTTTCTGGGCTGCAAGTGCATACTTCCACGTCACATTTAATTTCAGAGAATCACTGACTCACAGAATGGTTGAGGTTAGAAGGAATCACCAGAGGTCATCCAGTCCAACTTCCCTGCTCAGGCAGAGTCACCTAGAGCACATTACTTAAAATTTCCTCCAGATGGCACTTGAATACCTCCTGGGAAGGAGACTCTACAACCTCTGGGCAACCTTTTCCAATGCTCAGACACCCTCACAGTAAAGAAGTTCTTCTTCACATTCAGGTGGGACTTCTGTGATGTAGTCTCTGACATTGCCTCTCACTGTATTGCCCGGCACCACCAAGAAGTGTCTGACCCCATCCTTTTGACACCTTGACACTTATACATATTTACCAGAACCCCCGAGCCTTCTTTTTTCAAGAAGGTCTAGTTTCCTCAGGCTTTCCTAACATGAGAGATGCTCCAGACCCTTAACCATTCCAGTAGGCCTTCACTTGACTTGCTCCAGGAACTGCTTCAGGAACTCCATGTCTTTCTTGTACTGGGGAGCCCAGAACTGGATGCAGTGCTTAAGGTGAGGCCTTGCCAAGGCTGAGTAAAGAAGGAAGTTTACCTCCCTCAACCTGCCCAGTGCAGCCCTTCTCGGCCACAAGGACCCATTGCTAGGTCATGGACAACTTGTTGTCCACCAGGACCCTCACATTCTTCCCCACAGTGCTACATTCTAGCACATCGGTCCCCAGCCTGTACTGATGCATGAGGCTCTTCCTTTCCAGGTGCAGCACCCTGCACTTGTCTTGGCTGAATTTCAAAATGTCTCTCCCTGACCACCTCTCATCTGCCCATCAGCCTGTCTCGATCCTTCTGAATTACAGCACAGCACTATGGGCTATCTGGCATTCCCCCCAGTTCTGTATCATCAGCAAACTTCCTGAGAAGGTAATCTTATCCCTTTATCCAACTCACTGATGAGTATGTTAAGCAATATGAGATCCAGTACTGACCCTTGGGGTCACTGCTAGTTACAAGTCTCCAGCTAGACACTGATCACAGTCCTCTGAGACCTGCCATTCAGCCAGGTCTCAATCCACCTCACCATCCACTTGTCTAGCCTGAAATTCCTGAGCTTGCCTTATGGCTGTTATGGGAGACAGTGTCAAAAGCCTTGTTGAAGTCCAGGTAGAAAACATCCACTGCTCTCCCCTCATCTATCCAGCAAGCTGTCCTATTGTAGAAGGCAATCATTTTGCTTAGCATCTACCAACAACCCCAAATCATATTCTGCAGGGCTGCTATCAATCCATCCATCACCCAATCTGTACTGATACTGGGAATTGCCCTGACTTGGTCTTGCTGAACTTCATGATCATAGAATCACACACTCATAGGACAGCTATGGTTGGAAAGGATCTTACAATCATCTAGTTCCAACCCCCCCTTCCATGGGCAGGGGTGCCTCACACTAGGCCATGTTGCCCAAGGCTCTGTCCAGCCTGGTCTTGAACACTGCCAGGGATGGAACATTTACCATTTCTGGCTGTAATCACCTCCCTATCATCCATATGCCCTGACATATCTTCGAGGAGGATCTGTACCATGGTCTTGCTCGCCACAGAGGTGGGGCTGATTAGTCAACCATTCTACTAGTAAGTGACACAAATCTAGAGTTGCTCCTTATAAGCTGTTGCTTCTTGGCTTCTATTTGCATGTATTTTAATCACAAAAAAAAAACCAAAAAATATGTATTTCACCACAGAAAATGTTTTTTTTATATCTTATACTAACCCTATGCAGCTTACGTTTCTGTTTTAGATAACTTCTTCAGAATAAGTTAGTGCATATATTTTTCCCCTCAGTGTGCATTAGTTGTTTTGGATAGCAACTTACCTTTGACATTCTTTTCAAATTCCATAAATTGAAATCTGACAGAAAACAGTGTTATGCAAATTTCTTTTAGTAGTCTGAAGATGATGAGGTTTTATTCAAGTCACACAGCTTCTATTAAAGTACAAAAAGAGATTTTTTTTTTTTTTGTCTCTCTGGGAAGCAAAAATACACAATATTACGAAGACATTTAACAAAGGTGACAATGTATCCAGAATTTTCAAAAGCAAAATAAAAGAGCAAAGCTTTAATAGTTTAATATAATTAAATTATTAAGTATTCTAGAGACAGTTTCCTTCAGAATATGCCGTAACTATTTAAAAAAATTGAACATTTGGATTTTAATTTCATAAGGTAACATAGAAAATTCAGTCCAGGCAAAACAAGTTTTCTGAACTGGAGAAAATAAAACAATCAGCAATAAAATCTTAAACCACTCGACACCACTGTATTCATTTATACAGTGCTTGTCTGCGGGCAAATCAATAGAAATCAAGCCAACACGAAATACAAATGACTTTTACTTTTTTTTTCTTTCTTTACCTCATGTAAATACTTTACAACATACAGAATATTATAATCCATAAAGATAACTGCTAAATTATTTCTAATTAGGATGTAAAATTTCCACTACTAAATGACAGACCAACAATTCTTTTTATGGTCTTTGTTTTCCCAACTGTGAAATCTTTAACACTTACATAAATTTTGATCTAGAAATAAAAAAATGTTTCTAGAAATTCCTTTGATAAAATGTAAGAATAAACAGTCTGCAGAATAATGCAAATGAACAAAAGTTTTAAAGTATAAGATTAGAATTTTGTCCAGATTCTATTGCTATTACTGCATGTACGCCCACAGCAGCTGAAAAGATGTATTTACACTAATATATGAATGTCATATATTAGAATCTGTATGTATATCATATAAATCCATAGTGAAATGACCATGCATATATGCAACAGCTCAAGTAAGTGCAGTAATATTATTTGTTTTTCTTAACCTATTTAATAATGGTGCAGTTTATGCAGAAATAGTTCACTTAACAGCTGGGTTTTTTTCCCAAATTTTTGATTTGATTCTCTAATATTGCATTAAAAATGGGTATGCATTCTCAGCAGGCATTTAAAAAAAAATATTAGATAGTCAGAGTCAGTTTTAAATAATTTGCTCTCCTGAATTTTTTGGGCTGTCATCTTCAGCCAAGTGCATGGATTTGATTACCTCTTACTGTGTTTTTTCTTTTTGTTGCTGTTTGGTTTTTGTTGTTCTGTTTTATTTTCATTTTCTGTTGCTCACCTGTAAAATACATGATGCAGTGACCATTTAAATAGTTTTCAGGATTTTATTTAAATAAAGCATTTTACATGCTTAATTTCAGGCACAAGAGGAAATGATTCACTTTTTAATAAAACACTAAGGCCTTTGTTCATCTCTTAGAGAAATTTATTCATAAACTTAGTGAACTGCCTAAATTAAGGGCATAGTTAGTCTACAGTCAAGGAAAACAGTTCTCCCATATGATTTAACCTAAGCAAGTCTGGATTAATCCTCTCATAGACCTTATTTTCTTGCAGAAATAATATTCCCTGTTTCAGAGGAAGCCTATGTTCTACACACAGATATGGGTATGCTTTCACTTACCACACTTGAAGCATACTGCTCATCTCCATTGCCTTCATTTTTATGAGTTTTGATATTGCCTGCTTACAGTCTCTGTCGAGAGATGCTGGAAGAAATCCCAGTGTACATGCAGTTCTTTCGTGACATGAAGGATGAGCATCACTGGTGTGCTTCCTAGTAGCCAGAGCTCTCTATATTGTATTTAAGTCTGGAAGACATCATCACTCCCAATAACAGCACTTGTGTGCTGTTTGCAGACAGAAAGATTAATTTTTAAGGATTCACAGTGCTCTAAACAAAAAACAGTTAGAGAGATTCTTGAACTTCATGCACTCCTGTGTAAGCTGTGCCTGGTAAAAATGATCATAGTCTGCTGATGTTCTAAGCAGAGAAGACACAAGCTACCTCCTAGTCAAATACAGTGTGATAATACTACTACTATGCCAAACACAAACTATTAATCCCCTGAAATCTCAGTGGGAGAATGATTCATGTTTGCATCACAATAGTATGTCCTAATAGCTTTGGCTGGCTCAAAGCACAGACTGAGCAAGCCTGTCTCTGATAGCAGTGTACTGTGTCAGCTAAAAACAGTCACATCCTGAATGATAGTGGGGCCTCAGTGCATGCTAAATGATGTGAGATTATGAAGTTCTTCATCACTGGTCACAGTGGAAATATGACATAGCACTGCTTTTTGTTCATCTGTGTTAATATTAAAATCAAATTTGGATGTGTTAGGGCAATACCCTACTGCTCTTTTACTGCTAATGAGGTTTGTCTAAGCGTACACTGAACGTGCCAAATAATAATTGGTTATTTCATATATATATTCCAACTACTAAGCCTATAGTCAGGATTAGCAGAATTTCCTTCATGAAGTTCAAAGCTTAGACACATTAAGGTGCCTAGGCATTTACAGAATAGCAAGCACATCCCACATGTAATGAGAACACCTCTTAATTCAGCTGAAGCCAAAGACACAAGTGAGTTATAAATGAATGTGTTCTTCAGTTAAATTGATTCCACGCTTATTACGCATTCTGTTTATTCCACAAGAAGCAAAATAATAGTTCTTTTCCTTTTCTGCTAAAATACCACAGTACAAGACACCTTATTTGGTTTCATTTTAAGTATACCAATTTCACTTCTAATCAGCTTCTGTGTAATGCTTACAGTGATTTCTAAGCTGCTGCTGGATTATTGATTTCTATTAAGAAAGAAGCATCAGTTCACCTGTCATGAACACCATTTTACTATGTAGACAGCTGGTTTGTTGTTTTGTTTGGGTTTTTTTTCCTAAAGATATCTGAATATGCATTTCTTACAAGCATGCATATTAGTGATGTGTATCACTGAGAAGATTCGTGATTTTACCGAAAATTACTTTTTTTGTCAGTGCAGTTCTCAGTTGCTAACGTCTAAAGATAGCATATGCTTCTACCAGAAAGGATATTGACAGGCTTTCAGATTGCTTAGGGAGTCTATATTGCATTTCCCTTAGACACTAAAATTACTTGATTTATCAAAAAAACCCCACATTTGGAAGCTGTTTCTTCAGAAGGAAATGAGGGAAGTAGAACTGATGATAAATTTACTGTGCTGTGCTGTAAAACCTTGATTCAGAGAAACCTTATGGGGATATTTTACAAATGGACCATTGGTTACAAAGATGCATATGCTGGTTATAATGCAAAATAGAAAAGAAACAAGAAATGGAGTATTCATTCCTTCTTTCCTTTCACATTCTACACACCCTTATCAGCTAGTTAATGATTATAGTAACTGCTATAAAAAGGAAGGAAAGAAAAAGAAACTATATATTTTAATTTAAAAATAAAGTAGCTCAAGTGAGTCTCAATAGGATTAGGCCTGTTAAAAGGCTTTGACAGAAACAGCAAAATATTGGAACACAAAATTGAGAATGAAGTTGTAGATACTATTTTGAAAAGCTATGAGGACAATTCTAATTAGACACCCAACTTACTCTGAAAAATTATGTTTCCCAAATTTCAAAAAGACTTTTGAAATCTGAGTAATCAATCACTTTCAATATTCCTCAGCCCACTTTCTGCCAAATGATTCTCCATCACCTATTGTCTGCATACAGAATGCTTTACTGCAGTACTGAGCACATTTGACAGCCAATAACAAAATGATAGCGCTGGACAAATCCTGTCAAGTTTATCAGCAAGACCAAACTCCCCTTGTAATAAATGCTCCTCCTGACACAGATTTTCATTGTCAGAATTTTATTTTAATTCACTAGCAGAACAGGGAGCAGTCTTAGACTGCTAAGCAGAACTTAGACTTCTAATATTGTGTAATGCTTAATAACATTCTGCTATTAGTTATAAACATTTCAGAAACCTCACAAACCATTTTCCATGGAACAATTAAATGGCTGCTTGTTTGTGTCCTCATATATAGTAGAGCTAACGGAATCTCAGCACCTTTAATGACAGAAAATTTAAAATTACCTGGCACTGTCAGGCACAGTAAGGGTAGGATTCAGTACTTTTGAGAGGATAAATATGCCACGTTGTTTAGAAATGAATAGTTTAAGTAGGGCTCATGCAATTTCTGAATATAATGTTATGCTTTTCTATGAATGAGAATATTTCTATCAATGACTGCAGTGCACAGAAGGGAAAAAATGTAAGCAATTAATTCTTTATTTTCCTGGTTTTTGGGAGAGAAAAAAAATGTATCCAGTATTTATAACAGGATGAGACTTTAGACATTATTTGAATTAATTATATCACCATAGTTATATTGTCAATATGAAGCCTGTTACTTGGGGTTTGTTTGACCACAATTTATGCATGGCTATATCCTTAATACAGTTATATGTTGCTGTTTATCAGCCATTATGAAATCTGAATAATTCTTTTGAAACTCTTCATCTGCTTTTCCCTGAAGTCCTGCATATAAATATTAACCAAAGGTGAGTTAAGAAGCCATGGAAAAAGCAAACATAACAATAAAAATACCTGAAAAAGAAGACATCTTGTGTAGAATTGGCCCAGAATGTGATGTGTTGAAAAAATTTGCAGAATATTTTACTGAATGTGGTGTCAGAAAAGAAAAAAATCAGTAACATTTAGTAGAAACCTAGGGCAGACTCAGAACATGTTAGTTTGTAAGTGGTGGTTACAGCTTGCAAAGACATGATCAGGTATCACTAGCTATCAGCATTAACTGTCTGTAGGTTCCACTCAAAAATACATGGATATCAATGTTTTTGATTATCATATATGTCTGGATGTATTATTCCTCTTTTGAGAAAAATACTGCAACTGGGTGCAGAGCCAGCAACATGCCTGTGCATATGACTACTCGTGATAAAGGTAAAGCATTGACTTGATTAACTTCAAATATTAAGTCCACAAAATTTTGAGGAATTTTTAGGGAATTTCCATGTACTGTATAGTATTGTATAATCAAAGCTTGATTCAGTAGCACACTAATGCTTAGCCTTTTTGAGGTTAAACAGTCATGTCCTGTAAAAAAACTGCAACCTTAAAACATTTTCAAACAGCACAATATCCAAAAAGTACTACTGCTGACGCGGGAGTCACGGACCATGCTGAGACGATCAACGTGATCAAGTGAATGCCGTTTTATTAGGCAAAGTGTCAACATTATATAGAGAGTCTTAGCACAGCTACATTGATTTGGCAATTGTTGATTGGGCACCTTAACCCTTAACAATGCTAGGATTGGATAACACTGTCCTGGGAACTTGACCCCCAGAACTTCCCAGCTCCCCCTCTCCTCTGCCTACCTCTGAGTTCTTACAGCTGGTGTTTCTTTTACTCCCTAATCCATGGCCTTCAGTTTATCTCGACTCCGTTTCTGTTCTCAGGCAGGCTGCCTTACACCAAGGCCTCTGGATTTCTCACAAAATGTGCATTGTCACACAGCCTGTCCACATGCTACTGACTACCCAGCTTATTTTAATGAACACCATAGTCATATAAACTGCAACTCCTATTAAACAAGGTGTTTTATAACATCATATTAATAAAAAAAGGAAATTCAACAGGTACCATGAAATACAGAAGCTTTCTTTGACTCCCAAACTTCACATTATAAATGCTTGCCTGACCCTAGACAACTGACATGAGCTATTAGGAGACAAGGTACTTCCAAGCCAGATGGAGTAGGTGGCCATGTGTACATTAGCAAGTATCATACATAAATGTGAATGGGTCTAAAGATTAAAAAAGCCTGGGCTGAAGATCTGAAATCCACATATAGCAGGAGCTTCTTATTTTGGATTATCTCTATTTGAGTCCGATGGAACAATGCGTGTTTAAATCAAGAATGCATTAGTTCTGCTCCTGAAGCAAATATTGTAGTTTACCTTCATTTGAAACAGATCCAATTTATGCACACTGAAAATGCTTCACAGTGCAAAACTAAGCACAGTATGTGAGGACTACTGGGAGATTCCGTTTAAAAGTGTATTGCTGGCCTTCATGGAATTGTCAGTGCAGAAGTATCCACAAAGGCCACTCCTATGCTTCTGAGCTATATTTATACACTTTCAAGTTTTACTGGATATAAAGATCTCTCTACATCCCTCAGTCATTAGGCCATTGCAACAATGGGTTTCCTTTATTGTTTTTTATGTCACAATTCTATTTACTGAACGTACAAAATGCAAAATGCTGAAATGCTGCATGGTCACAATGAAAGCAATCTGTATTTTTTGCAGTTACTTTCCCTTGGTTTTGTAGCTGCTAAAAATATTGGTAGTAGAAACTCCAACCATTGCCTGTTAGCACAGACATAGTTTCTTCTGTAACAGAGACCATTATTAAGGGCATCTTTCCTAAGAGAATCAAAGAATATGTCAAAGTTGCAAGATTCTGCTTTGCATCTGAAGTACGTGTCAGTTTTGTTGACTGTTCAAAGTACTTTTCATTCACCAGAATTTCAGAAGTCAGTTTTTTTGATGCATTTACAAGTACAGAGTGACTCATACATTGCAACAACTGTTTCATAATAACTTCTTAAGCAGATGTGAAGATGTTACATACAGGTGACAAGTTCATTTGATCCCATGAGAGTATAAAAAAATCCCCATGCTCAAAAAAACCTTGTCTCTAAGAATTTAATTTCTACTTCCCAGAATCTGACAGTTACTGTTCAAGCTTCTATTTTCTATGCATGATCCACACATTCTTGTGTTGTTAAGAATTTAATCCTTATGATTTATGCAAAAGACACCCAGACAACCTTGAAGTTGTGTGTTTTAATCACAGCATTATATAATGCCCATTTTATTAATGAACTGGTATTAAAAAAACAGTCACAAAGGTTATGCATAAAGTATAAATGTACAAATGCCGTTACCTCAAAAGAGCTATGTGCAAATCGTGATTAAAAACCAGAACAAATCAATACAACACAACATACAACATCTAACAAAAAAACATACCCAAGCTCTGTAATGATATGATGTGAGAAATACTCAGAAATGCCAAGCCAAATTAAGCAAAAAATGGTAATACATATCTAAAAATAAATATCTTTGTGATTTCTCTAGCCATTCACATGCTTAAAGGAACAATGTATAACAAAACCATCTTTCTTCACATTGCACAAGGAGTAAATACAGAAGACTTGAACTCAGCATCAAATTACCTTCCACCTACTATATTACTTAGAAGAATTTGCAGAGATTACAGTTGCCATGATGAAAGTAATTAATCTCTTTTTACATGCTGATTAAGTTAATTTGAGAGGAAGGTACTGTATAAGGGATACAATGGTCAGAAACAAGACTTTTAGAGGGGTATTTTCAGAGCAGCACAATATTTTACAAAGAGCAGAAGACATTACTGTGCATATTTAGCTTTTTATAGTGTATGGTCAGATTTTGTACAGGACAAAGATACATATGTACAGAAAATGCATGGATATGTATAGCCTTGTGCAATACTGTAATTATTCTTGATTAAAAAGAAACAAACAAAAAAAAAACCAAAAAAACCCACCCGAAGTTATTTTTACAGTGTAACCAAAGCAGAGGTGTATGAAAACACTAATTATAAATGCATTAACGTGGATACAGATAGCATAAACTTGTTCCCAACTGAAATACGAGTACTAATGTATTGTAACAAAGAACAGTCTTGCATGTATTTTCGAAGACATGGCCTAACCAGGAAATTTACATTAAGTCTGTGAGCAACAGCATCAGAGGACTGGCAGACAAAGATGCATTCAGTTGCATATAAGAAACACATAAGTAACAGAAGTGATAAGAATACTTATACACATATATACATGTCTACGTACATACATGTGTTATGTACACATGGTATGCTTAGGGGTAAAAAACCCACGTAGCTGCTGCAGGAGATGTAATAAATACACATAGCAATGTTTAACAGTCTTAATTCAACATTTCTGAAAATTTCAGAAAACAATATTGTAAAGTTAGAAAATGTGGGAACTGAAAATCATTTGTGATACAGGAGGATTTTTTGAATGAAGTAGGATTTTTTTTAACCTAGGAAAAAAAAAACAAACAAACAAACAAAAAACAAAAAAC
>NDXB01006466.1:131844-143000 GCA_002631895.1 Agapornis roseicollis | reverse complement strand
AATAATTAAAAAAAAAAAAAAAAAAAAAAAAAAAAAAAAAAAAAAAAAAAAAAAAAAAAAAAAAAAAAAAAAAAAAAAAAAAAAAAAAAAAAAAAAAAAAAAACAACCAACCACGAATATATTAATCTTTGGAATTTTTTTTCTTAAAATATTTTCATGAGGTTTTATATTATAACTTGCGTAACAGTAGTGTCTCCTTGCCAAAACTGAATTAGGACCTTGCTTTCCAAGCATCATACATAATAATAAGCAACCTTTGTACTGAAGATCTGGTAATCTAAAGAGACAGGCTGGTAAGAGGAATAAAATTTTTCTGATGAGGACTTTGGGCAGCAAGACATCAAGTAGCTCAGTCAGAATCACCTTAGGAAGTATGAAAAGTGTCAGGATCTGATGTCTCCTCTTTCTGACTCACATTTCTGTCCATAATAGGACATTCTTTTTCTCAGATTATCAATTATGCAATACTTCCATTGGGCCTTAAATGTTTCAGGTTCAGCTTCATGTATTTGTGAGCATCTTTCATGTTACAGTTGTAAGTCATTTGTTTATGGATATTAACTGCTAGTGAAGCTTTTCATAAGTACTTAATACCTATATTTCAAAGATAAAGAATGTGAAGACACAAAAAGAAATAAAACCACTGAATCATTTTTCTGCAACTTCTGAGAGACTGTATTATGAACTATAGTTCAAAGAATTTATTACAGACAAACACAAATTTGATTATCCTTTCTAAGCATGAGGTATAATAGAAAAAAAAAAAACAAACAAACCCACCCTACTATTATGGAAAAACAAAACCAAAGGGAATTTATCTATGTACCTGAAGGATGCAACTTTTCTGGGTAAGTCTGTAAATTAAGATTCACAGATACTTCATTCTAAACTACAATATAGTCATTCAACCAGTTCTGATGTAAAAGGCCACTTATTTTATATTATTTAATAGTTAAATCACGAATGATTACTTTGAAGTTTTCATACAGCTATACATATTTTTTTAAAAAAAATTGTAATGAGAAAAAATCTACTCAATTATATGCAGCAGGAATTACCCACATGATTATAAACTAATATTCTGATTTACCAGGAAATACATACCAAAAGAAATTCCTGATCTTGGATTGCTTTAAAAGACAGACCTAACATGAATAAATTCAGAGTAACATGCTTTTGTAAAAGTATGATTCTATGATTCTATGTCATTTTTCAAATGGTATCATCGAGTAAGTGTGCAACAGTGTGCACAACAAAGGACTCATTGGCAATTTGGTGTGATTCTATTCCAAGAAAATAATGTGAGTGAAATTAAAAGAAATTTGAAAGTTGAAACTTTATTGCAAAACAGAAATATTACCTAATAATAGCAGTATTATTAAACCAGCATCTAGGTGTTGTGACTAACCTACATATATGAAAAATTGGAAGTGAAGGAGGAGAATTAAAAGAAACCACTGTCATGGTTTAAACCCAGCCACGCAGCTTGTTAACTCACTCAACCCTCCGTTCTTGTTGTTCACTCACTCAACCCTCCGTTCTTGTCCTCCCCCTCCTCCTGGACGGATAGGGAGGAGAATCAAAAGAACGCAACTCCCACGGGTTGAAGTAAGACCAGTTTAGTAACTAAGATATAACACAAATCACTACTGCTATACCTATAATAATAATAATAAAGGAAATAACAAGGGAAAAGAATACAGCGTCTCACCAACCACCGATAGATAACTCACCACACCCCACCCCCACTGAGCACTGACTGAATACCTCCTCCGACCCCCCAGAGCACTAGCCCTTCTGGGTAACTCTCAGTTACCTCCTGGGCATGATGTGCTATGGTATGGAATACCTCTTTGGTCAGTTTGAGTCAGGTGTCCTGTCTCTGTTTCCTCCTGGCCTCCTCTCCTCCCTGGCAGAGCATGAGACTCACAAAATCCTTGCTCAGACTAAACATTTGAGCAGTAACTAAAAACACTGCTGTTACCAGTTTTGTTTCCAGGCTGAAACTCAAAAACATATTGCTGCACCAGTTATTATGAAGAAGGAAAAGATGACTGCCACTGCTAAACCCAGGACAATCACATAGCTAGCCTTCATGGCCCTCATTTGAGACATCTGAGTTTGTGTGCCTAGTCTGACTGCATTCTAGTGTGAGCTTAATTTTAAACTCCAATTTAATTTCCATTGACTTTATTGTAAAATGGTGGCTTTCTGCAAGAAGACCAAAGTGCACAGTATGGAATCTTAACAAGCACTGAAATGATGGCAGAAAGAACAATCACATACTTGGAAACTAAATCCTTGAAGGGCAGAGAGAGAAATCTCTTTAGATGAAGAGTGGTATGAAAAAGAATGTGCACTGCAAGTGGAAAGTTAACATTGTTAAAAATAGTATCATTTCTTGCACCCAATGCTTAATATGTAATGTGATTCCCACATGCTAAGCTTGTTTAAATTCTATTACTGTTAAACAAAATTTGTAAGCAGAATAAATGTAAGCAGAAGTTTAAATGCATGGGGTCCTTGGAACAGCATAACGTATCTCTGTTTGCATGTTTCAGAAATCATCAGCCACAAATCACGGTAACTGGGGCATAAGCATTTTCATTGCCATCCCTATAAATTTTCCCTCATTTTTGGGATATCATCCTTCTTCAGGAAAGACTTTGGTCTTTTCAAAATTTTCACCTCTGTTCCTTGCCTAAAAGATATATGGGCAACCAGGTTTCACATAGTGCATTTAGATAGCAAACATGATAATTTGCACCATATGATTCCTTCTGAATGCTTTGGTTTTGGCTGCTCTGAAAAAATTATATACTACTTTATGTAAATTAATTCTATTTTCTCATGCAGGTGACCACTCAGAAATACAGTTAACTTTTGCATGTACAGCAGTTAAACTAGATTTATATCCAGAGAGCTATTTATAGAGCTTAATATATAACTGTAAATGTCCCTTGCTCACTGACGGTGTTTATTTGACATAGAATGATTTCACATCATGCATTTGTACATCATTCAATTATGAATGCAAAAAAGATAATATTATGGATTTATTAAAGTGAAAATGTTACCCTCTAATTCTCCTTTGACGTATTAAAATTATTTGCTTCAGACAGTATTATTTCAATATTTATGTGCATATGTGTGCATTGTATGAAGAATGTGCTACAAAATGAGCTAGACTGCAGGGAAATTTTTAAGACTCTTGAGTGGGTAAAGGAATTTTATTATAACTCTGCTAACACATCATATGTGCATAATATGTTCTGTGAATCACAGATAAGGGAAGAAAACTTTTAAGACTGAATTTCTCTTTCTTTTTTCTTCTTTTTTTTTTTTTCCCCCTAAAAAACCCACAGAGGAAAATTCCAGAATCAAGTAAAGCCCCTTTAACTCATGAAGGATAGTTTTTTTTCCTCAGTCGTTTAGTCCCTCTGGGTGCCATCTGTTGCTTGAAAAGCTCTAGTGTTTTGTTTCTCCAACCTTGGCTAGTGCATCAGTCTATGAATTTATAATTTGATTAGGAAAGGACGTGTCTTCTTTGTTTTTCTTTAAATGTATTTTATGACTGACCCCTTTTTACTTAATCTATGGTGAACTAACACAGTTACTTAGTATACCATTTCACTAAAAACGTATGACTTCTGACCTATAAAGACACATAAGAGGTTTTAAAAAATATTTCTTGCCTTTGACATAACAGTAGATCCCACAGGGCAGCATACTTTAAAATTGATTCATTACCATTATGATCTGAAAAATAAGTCATTCTAATATATCACATCTACTTTGCATTTTACCTTTACTTGTCTTTCTGTCTGTACAAGATTCAGCCCAAAAAATGTGCCCATTTCAGAAGTATTTATTAACTCTTTTGCTTTGTAACTTTTGAACTTCAATTCTATTTAAAGTACATATAAGAAAATAATAACAGAGCAATAATCATTGCTACCTTACTGGAAATCATAGAAGAGTTTAATTCCTATAAGCTTTTTTCAGAAGCCTATAACAACAGCTGTATCTTGGAATTCTAATTCACTTCCCCATTTTAAATGCTAGCAAAAGATTAATTGAACTTCTTCATTCTTGTAATGGACTCATACATTTATTTAAAAAAGATTTAATTCTTATTTTGATCACTGAAGATAATATATGCATATGATCACAAGTTGGGAGGCTTAGAGGGACTGAGCTCTTTGTCCTCGCTACAGGCAAAAAGCTATGTCTGGGCAGCCTCATTTACATTAATTTTAATGCTTTACCATACTTTCAATGACTGGTTTTTGTTGCTTCAGCTGGTATTTAGTGGATTGTTTATGCCCTTGCTAGATTTGTTATTAATCAAGGACATGTGGATAGAAATTCTGTCTGAACAATGCTTCACACTCTTCACTTAGCTAAGAAGGTCATTACTTTCCTGTCACTCTGAAAACAGAGTGCAGCTCTGCCATTACCAGCAGACCCCAGCTATCACCCAACTGTCTTTCCAATGCTCTGCTGTAGACTCCAATAACAGAATGTCAGGTATAGTCCTTTGTGTCAAAGAGTTGTTTCAACAATTGCAGGCACATTCTTGTATGCTTCGTGAGTATGATGGATTCACTATCAAGCTGGTATCTGAGATACTTTTAACCAAATTACTACCGAGTCTGATCAGAATCTTCTGAACTGAAGAGGTGCTTTTTCCTGACTTAGTAATTCTTACAGTATCTGTTAAGTCACAACGTAACTATGTTTTGCTCTTTAAATACATGAATAGCAACTAAAACCCAGCAAAATCTCAGGTTTGAGATGTACAATAAACTTGGTTTCTCAGAACATTTAAATTTGCAGAAACCTTTGTGTTACAAACAAAGAATTTTATTCAAGCACTTAGCAATTTCATCTAGAGGTTCCTATTCAAGCTTCTGTCAGAAAGTATTTGGAAATCAATTGAACTGGATGAACTGAATTAGGGGCCATGGTACAAAGAAACCTAGCAAGCTTCTCCGAAGGTCCCGTTTAAACCAGTGAGAAGGGACAATGTAACGTTGATATTCTAAAATGTAAGAAGCAGAGGGAAAAATTATTTTGTAGACTCCCAAAAGCAATGGGAGTTCCCATTTCTGAATAAGAAGAAGCTATATTAGGAATAGCAGTAATGATGTTACAGGATGGGACAGGTTACTTCTGCATTAGAGCAGGACTCTGCATAAAGTCATTATTATAGGGACCTATACTCACCTAACTGAGATTTTACCTAAGTGGGTGTTTCTGTGTAAATATGCTTGACCCCACAAGACAGATAATTAGCAGCCCACTGTTCTATTGGCTATATTCCTAATATGGAATTCATGGATTTTGCTTGCTTCATTGAAAGTTAGTATCATTACAGTATCATTTATTTTTGTGTGGGCTTTTTGTCCCAGAGAACTTATATATATGCTTCTGGATTTCTGGAGGCACCGTTATTTTTTAATGTTTCTGCTTGGGGACCACTAAAACCTGGGTAGTGGAAACCAGTAGGTTTTCATTATTTTTTTAAAATCGATAATTAGTGCATGTAAATAATAACAACAAATAAAAGTTTTAGTAAGTAATATTTAAAATGAGTTGTCCAGACCACCTTGCTTCCACCTATTTTAACGAACAGTAAACAGCTTACTTTCATCCAAGACAAAGGCAAGGGTAAGGATGTTCAAGAATTAGAATTTTGGCAAGATATTATTTTGGCATTTTAGGTTGCTAGAAGATTATAGAAGACCAGATGGCTCTTTTGTTTAAGGAACCGAGTCAATTTGGGGATCTGATTCCTAGCTGACATAACTAAAAGAGCTTCAAGATATGAAAGAAGGAAAAGGGATAGATTTTTTGAGGGCGATGGTCTGAGAAAGATTGCTTTTTGCCCTAAGAAGGACAGAAGGACATACATGAAGAGAACAAAGGAGATTTTTGTTTGAATGTTTTTTGCTGTTAAATGCAAAGGATATGGATTTTTATTGAATTGAAAGTAAAGTACTGCTTAAAAAATTTACACGAGGGTGTTTTTTTTTTACATTCACTGTACTTGGTGGTGTCAGCCACAGCACCACATCTGGGCAATGAAGGAAGAAGAATCATCTAAAAAGATAAGATTTCTGGGCCAGAGACTTTGAGTTGACACTGTTTGGTACTTTGTTTACATATTAGAGATGAATTCTTTTTACAAGTTTGAAGAAGAACCTGATTCTGAAAAGTGAAAGATGGGTGACAGCCTAGTGTGTACAGGCACTTTAGGAAAATCACATTATTTTCTTTACTGTTGTATTTTAGAACTGCATTTGTAAATGTATTTTCTCTGGTTTCTCTCTGAAAGTCTTACTTACTGAAGACTTACTAAGACAGCTAAAAAACTTAAAGAGTAGTAACACTGGAGACAAATTAGCACAAAATTTTATTCACAAAGGCCCTGGAATGGCTTCTGAACTACTCTGGGCACAGTCTTGATGGAAGACAGAACACTTAAGATACCTGTGTACCTACTGTCAGATGTGCTAAATTATGAAAGATTAAGCTTTTCATTTTAAGAATAGGAATTGAATTAAATAAAAGGTAAGTTCTTATCTCGTTCAAGCACTAAAAGAACAGGCATTTTTGCCTTGATCATTTAGATTTCACACAGTTCAGTTTGTAATGACTGTTGATTTTTGTCATTACATTATTGTGCCTTCCACAATTTCTTCATAGTCATCTTAGCAGTATTCTCTGGACAAGTGTGGAAGCTAGGAGAATAACATTTCTGTATTTTATTATTAACTTTCACACTTATCCTTGAATAGGCTGATTAAACTGTATTTGTCACTTTTCTTTCTATGCTATTTACATGATAAAAGTTATTTAATAGATTTTATAAGTCCAGAGAACAGTATGACAACCATTTAGTTTGATCCTGACCAAAAAAGACTACAGGATTTAGCTGAGGTTACATATTCAAATCAGTAACTTTGAGCTACTGCCTGTTTCTTCACAAGGCTTTCAGACGTCTAAGTGATAAAGAATGAAAATTATTTTGAATGCAGTTCCTATGACTTACACTATAATACCAAAACCAACAAAAAGCACTGGGATTTTTTAAAGGCACAGTGTCTAGCTTAAACTTCTACAGATTTCATCCCTTAGTTAACATCTTCTGTAATATGAGAAATGTCTCTCTATTAAGATAATGGTAAAGTTACTTCTAGCTTGATAATCAAAATATCATCTCAAATAAAAAGATAGTGCTGTGAGGAAGTAGCAGTAGTAGTGGGGTTGCTCCTGGGGGAGGATTGGGAGGGTGGGAGGGTGACCCCAGTGTAGGCAGGATACCATATGTACAACCTCAGTGCTGTTATGAAAGGTGCTACATAAAGTTCAGTACCCGTATGAATATGAATTCCTAATATTTTTCTGATGCATAGAGTTTAAGGCTATAGGATTCATTCTGTAGGTGTTAAATTTGTGTTCCTAATTTTATTATCCTTTAATAACTTTAAAAAAATTAATGTGTGACCCTTTTATTTATTTAAAATCCTTTCATTCTCATCCTGTTTCTTATTTACAAGCACAATATATGTTCTGTGGTTTGTTTATTTATTACAGAACTTTAATATGTCTGTTGAGATGTTTCAGGAATTCATACTTAGCATAGAATTTATTTGGCACAAGAAATAAGACAAATTGTGCTAGCTTTATGCTTTATGCTAGCTTGCTGGTGATAAAAGAAGAGCTTTTAGTAGTTATCTGATCTGAAACAGTTCTTTTACCACTGGCAAAATCAGTCTACCTGCTGGAAGATAAGGCAAAAGGACTTGGTATTCTCAATTAAGTTCTAAGACTTAAAATCACTCAGGGAAGGGAAAAGGTCAGATACGATGGTGTCATGGTTTAAACCTAGCCACGCATCTCGTTCACTCACTCAACCCCCCCGTTCTTGTCCTCCCCCTGCTCCTGGAGGGATGGGAAGGAGAATCAAAAGAATGCAAATCCCACGGGTTGAGATAAGCCCAGTAACTAAGGTATAACACAAATCACTACTGCTACCACCAATAATAATAATGATAAAGGAAATAACAAGGGAAAAGAATACAGCATCTCACCAACCACCGACAGATAACTCATCACACCCCACCCCCACTGAGCACTGACTGAATACCTCCTCCACACCCCAGAGCACTAGCCCCTCTGGGTAACTCTCAGTTACCTCCTGGGCATGATGTGCTATGGTATGGAATACCTCTTTGGTCAGTTTGGGTCAGCCGTCCTGTCACTGCTTCCTCCTGGCCTCCCCTCCTCCCTGGCAGAGCATGAGGCTCACAAAGTCCTTGCTCAGACTAAACGTTTGAGCAGTAACCAAAAACATTCCTGTTATCAGTTTTGTTCCCAGGCCGAAACTCTAAAACGTAGGGCTGCACCGGTTATTATGAAGAAGGAAAAGATGACTGCCACTGCTAAACCCAGGACATATGAATTTCCATGTATACATGTTCAATCCCCAACTTGCTACAGTTTCACAGAGTAACCATAGGGATATTTTCTTTTTTTTTTTTTTTTCTTGTTCATTCTACAGATGTTCACTGCCTGTGGTAATGCTCTTTTGTGTGTAAATTTAAGGTTACAATCATATTTTTCTGACTTCTACCATTCCCTCCTTTCACAGGATAAGGCAACTAAATATAAAGTTAACTGAAGATTTTCTAAACTGGTGGTGATAAATCAGTTTCAAAGTTTCATAATTTCTACTCTTTATTTCATTGAATTACCTATATATGTGATTACTAGTGCTTGTAACTTGTCTTGCTTATAGTTCATTTACACATATATGTTTTATTAATAATCAATTCTATTATTAATAGGAGTCTACGCTTAAATGACATACAGTCTATGTATATGGACTAGAAACAGAACTGTATATTGGAGATATACATAAAGTGATTCAACATCAGTCAAAACCATGTTGATCATAAATGTACAGGTACAGCATAAACAGAGATAATGAAGAGGAAGAAGAATGGGATTAAGTAAAATAAAATGGGAAAGGAAAAGCACCAAGAACAATAACATAGAAGGAAAGACATGATACAAGCCTGAGAACAGGACAGGAAGGTCTAGTAGTGATCAGCACAAGAAGGGATAACTTTATTTGATGCTTTATAACTTCTTCTTTGCATTTTTAACCAAGGAACATATGGAGGAAGCAGAGGCAAGGAGCATAGACATCTCCATGACAAACAAGCAGAAAATCTACTGCCTCCTCTTACTATAAACAGTTAGGAAACCTTTCATCAACTGTTTAGGCTTCTGTTTGAAGCCAATGTTTTCCTCACCCTTGTACAACACTGTCCAGTACAACAGTGCTTAGTTTTGACAGCTTCTTCAAGAACTCCTTCCAGCTAAAGTGTAACTTCAATCAACTTCCAAAAAAATCCAGTGCATTTAGACTTAATATCTCTAAAACTTTAAAAATAATAATGATACATTGCCAGACCAATTATTCTACGAACAATTTCATCTAATTATCAAACATCAAACATATATACTTGCTACTTGTTTATTTCAAGAGCACTCAAGCACGACAACAGCAACACACATAGAAAAGTTCAGTTGACTAAGTAGCAATTAGTAATGAAAAGAAAATACTGTTGAGGACTCTCTTATATGCAATCTTATATATTAGTGGGTGAAAAGGCACTCTTTTTTCGATTACAATATTTGTTTCTCTTCAAGAAAATTTACTACTGTAACAGAAAACAACTGAGTAGGCAGCTTAGAATTTCAGAAAAGCTCTTGCTAGATTTGACAAAGTTTCTTAGTTCAAAAATATCCAATGTTTTTGAATTTTATAGCTTTTTCCTGATGTAGTAAAAAAGTGAGGAGTAAAGAGGTATTATTTGTTGGTATTATCTCACTGTTATATAACCATATAATACACAATTCCCTGACATATCTAACACTTCAGTTGTGCAAAACTCAAGTATATGCTTTTCTAGAACTTGCCTATTAAGTTCTCTTCTGTCAAGCAGCTGTAATACTGAAATATTCCCACTGGTAAATTCTGAATTTTATAAAACTTGGGCTGACCTAGAACATAAATTAAATCAACATATCACTAGAAGAAGGTGAGAAAAACAACAGCACAAATTCAGCTGCCATATATGGATATCTTTGCTAGGAAAGTCCTCTTTTTATTCCTTTTCTACTTTATTGATGGTATGCTAGAAAGAACCAAGTTCGTAAGTCAATAGTCTAAAGTTTTACTTTTAACAAAGGTAAATTTGAAAATACTATTTCATTATCTCAACAGTCCTTATGCCTGCAAACTCCTATCTAGTCAACTTGAACTAAATAAATTGGTACAAATTATTTAACCTGATTCTGCTTCATGATAATTTTCCAAAGATACTGAAATTCCACTGTCAAAAAGCCAGTTATGTTCTTTATATCCATGTACATCTTAGCAATGTTTTGATTTTCTGCAAATTTGATCCTAACTAAACAAAATACAAAAATGCTCCTGAAGACTGCACAGAAATTTTAAAGGAAGCTGAAGGTACATTCTAGCTTTCCAACAAAACAAACTGTAGTCAGTGTTAGTGAAGAAGAAACCTGTGGCAGACAATAGTTTGTGTGTCAAACTATATGTATGAGGAATGTATAGCCACAGGCAAGCCAATGTCAGGAGTGGCACCTGGAGACAACAATGAATCACAAACAAAGGAATCTGAAAGAAAAGAAGACCCAAATTGTGTACTTGTGGCTTAGAGACAGCAGACAGCCAACAGCAGTGTTTAATTCCTTTTCACATGGGGCAGAAGAAAATAAGACTCTGCAACCACTCTCTCCTGGAAAAATCCCTGATAACAAAGAGAACAGCAAGAAAGAAAACAGATGTCTTTCCATTACACTCAATGAATTTGTGCTACGTCAATACACAAGCACCAGGCCATCATTATTCAGGCTTTTAAAATGTAAATTATATAAAAAAAAAAAATGTAAGGAAATAGTATCCTTTAAAAACAAAAAACCAAACCAAATACAATAGAGGTTGCAAGCATATTGCCAGTCTTTTTCAATACATCTCTCTCTCCCAGCAGGTATCATTGCTCTTTCTGAAAAGAGTATGTTAAAAAAAAAAAAAAAAAAAAAGTATTAAATTA
>NDXB01006466.1:90473-128289 GCA_002631895.1 Agapornis roseicollis | reverse complement strand
AAGGGAGAAAAAAAAAAAAGGAAAAAAAAAAAAAAAAAAAAAAAAAAAAAAAAGAAGCCAAGATAATATGTAGCATCTCTTATTTAACTCCAGTCTCTACTACATTAAATTTCTAACCCTGACTTGCATTGGCTAAATTAGTCGTTACAATTACATTTACAGTTAATAAAATCACTTCAAAGATATGCAGACAGTAATGCAGAAAATAATTCCAGTTCAATACACAGTGCATCCTTTCTGAGCCATGCTTACCATAGATCCAAATAACCAGTACATACTATGATCAATGAAGATCACTAAAATAGCTGTTTCTCTCAAAAGTGATCATGTCTTTAAAAGGAATCTCAAGACTATGTAACTAATTTTTACATGATTATTCAAATACAGATCTAGCATTATTTTCTAATCTATGTTATTATTTTACATTTTGTGATATCAGAAATAAGCATGCAATAACTACAGGAAGTTGACTTATGATTGTACTGGTTGGAATACAGCCAATTTTGCTCATTACAGCTCATACGGTGCTATGGATTTGATTTGTGAGCAAAGCAGTGTTGATAACACAGTTTTAGTTCTTGCTGAACTTGCTTAAACAGCATCAGGGCCACCTTTGTTTCCTACACTGTCCCTGTAGCCTGGGGGTACAAAAGAAGTTGGGAGGGGACACAGCTGGGACAACTGACCTATACCATATGACATTGTACTCAGAAACAAAACTGGGGGGAAAAGGACGAAGCATATGTTTTCCCAAGTAACTGTTACACATGATGTTGGTCCACTTTTCCTTGAAATAGCAGAACACCAGCCTGCCAATGGGAAGTAGTGAATGAATTTCTTATTTTGTTTTGCTTGAGTGTGCAGATTTTGCTTTACCCTTTAAGCTGTCTTTATCTTAACCCATGAGTTTTCTCACTTTGACCTTTCTGATTCTCTTCCCCATCCCACTGTGAGAGAACTGCAAAAGTGGCTATGTAGTGCTTAGCTGACTACTGGGATTAACCTATCACAATCCTTTTTGGCATCTAATGTGAGTCTTGAAGGGTTTGAGATAATGACAGATTTGAGTGTGCTAGGCTGAATTTGTAGATTCTATAGCTGTCAAGCTATTGTCAGGTTCCTGTGCGTGCAATGTGGCTTGCTTGCCTTATTGTATATTAAAGTTATTGTATATTGAAGTCTAGTTCTTGTTAGTGTCTGCTTTTGCTGTTTGCTGTATCATTTATCATCTTAATGTGCTACACCTGGGAACATTTTAGTAACAACAATGTCCATGTACTTGGGCTAGCAGATGAGCAAGACATCACTTCTGTTCCTGTGTTGCTATACTGGATAGGCTGGACCTCTTGGGTGAATTTATGTAAGTCACTTTGACCTGTGGACAAGTCCATATGAAAGCAGGGACACTTCAGTGTATCTGTGGACTTGGATAAGGCCATTTTGGAACATCTCAACATTCAAAGTTATGATGTTTGTCTTCCCAAGTAACTGTTAGGCATGAGGAAACCCTACTTGCCTTCAAATGTCTAAACATCTGCCTGACAATGGGAAGTAGTGAATGAATTCCTTATATTGCTTTTCTCATGCATGCAGCATTTGCTCTAATAGGTTTAAGCAATAGGGGAGTGTGTGAGCAGCTGTGTGATGCTTAGCTCCCCACCAGGGTTAACCCACAACAATTAGAAAGAGGCAAATTTTAAGTATGAATGCTTCTTTTTTTGTTTTACCTGTTATTGTTCAGATTTGTTGCCATCTTTGTTGACAAAAGAAGAGCTTTCACTCTCTTCATGTTCAGCTTTTTATGAACTTGCAATGAAGTAGCAACCCTGTGTTAATGAGTTTGTTACTATGGTAATAGCTGAATAGCTAAAATTTAAGAGTCTGACTTCATCACTAAACTGAAATTACAGATGCCCTGTAAGATATTTGACTTTTGTTTAAATCCAGATATCTCAGAAAACCTTTTTGTTTTTTGTGAAAAACTAACTACACATGGTTAGGGTTCTTCAATTCAAACTTAATTAACAGGTATTGTATGGCTGAAGAAACACGTATTCTAACTAAAGGCACTGAGACCTTTTAAAAGTTTGCATATATGCTATCTTAAGATCTCTGTATGCTGCATCTTTCCTCTAAAGAAGTTAAAACCTGAATTTATAACATGATATATTGATTTGTTTGATTTCATTGATTTTTATATCTATAAATCATTTAGGGAACCTCTCATACTTTTTTATTTCTAATATTCTGTATTTAAATTTTAAATATAATACTATTTTTTTTCCATGAAAGACGAAACGCACGACATGAGTAACTCATAAAGTAGTGCTCATTTCAGTGTAGGTAGTGGGTTACTGTCAAAGACAATGGCGATACACCTACTGGACTTCCTGTGTTGTTGTAACAGCTGCTTTACTTCTACCACCATGATGGTCTGCATTGCAATGTATGTGGTGGGAATCAGTTTATGACTGTATGCCTCCACTATCAATACTGAGTTAATCCTGAAACTGGATGGATGGAAGGATGGGCAGATGAACTGCATAAGAACTAGATCTATAAGCTCAGGTCTGCCGAGCTCTGCCTAATCGAGTATGCAATTAAAGTGAAACTAGCTCTACTACATTAACACTGCACTGCCTATGGCAAATATTCTGTGTTATTTTGCAAAGGGGTTTAATCCCTTCTTCTAAGTCACAGAACTTCTTTTTCACTGTTTCCAGTAGTTGCACTACAAGTGTGTACCCTAAGGTGGACTCTAGATTGAGGTGCTCAATTCTAATGCATTAGTGTGGGAACCTAGTATTTGACTTATTCTACATCTTCAAATATGGTGTATGGTGGGAGAAAAGAAAAAAAACAATGGAAAATATGGCCAGCTAGATCAGAGTGCATTTGGTTTAGCACCCTAAATAAGTTACTAAAGGACAAGTTGGCTATTTGTAGTGCCACAAGTTAGCTATTTGTAGTGCCACTTCCTTTGGGGGATTTTTAAGGATTTGGGGTGATTTTTTGCACTAGCTGTGTTTTAACCTTATCAGAAAATTAGACTGAAAGTATCATTCACTAATTTGAGTTGCATATAGCATAAAATAAAAACAAAAGTTTCCCTGTTTTCAAATAGAAGCTTCAAGACTGTGGAAAAATGCCTGTTCCTTCAAAGATGCAAGAGCAGTAACACTATGAATTCAGTTCTGGTATTTCAAAGAACATAACACATGCTAAATTCAATAATGGTGTTCACTATTAAGAAAGTTTCTTTAAAACTATTGTGAGACCTTCTTGCCTTCTCCATTAGTAGCACAGCATAATCAAATTTCTCAGCCATTATATGTCAAATATTTAAAGAATACTGGTCTCTTTCACATTGGTGTATGGAAGACAAAAGCTATCTGAATCAAATAAGATAAAACTCAAGAGGTACCCTGAAAATTTGTCTTCTGTTATCTCCTCTATAACTGCAATATGTACAGTTGGTAATGTAATAGGACAACATATTTTTGAAGTCACTGGTGATGTCTGTATACCTAGTATTTGGACAAAATGAAGAAAAGATGCTGTAACTCTTGCTAGTTTGGTTGTGTCTATCTTTTCCACAAATTTTTATTTTCTGGATTTTGCTTGCTTTATGAGAAATTCACACACAGCTGTCACAGGTAAATAAAAAATGTCTTCTCTGAGTGTTGTGACATTTTTAAAACCTCACAAAACTCACCTCCTTATAATTATTACTACCCCAGTTATTCACAGATAGTGAGGAAACACAGTCTTTTATCAGATCCTATCATGGTAGATATTTTATCAATACAGTTTTTAAAAATAGTCTTTTCCTCAAGTAGTTTATGAGCATTAAGGACAAATTGGCAGGGAAATCAACTATATAATCTGTCAAATGCTACATTGAGATCTACAACTTTGAAAATTAAAAGAGAAAACAGAACTCAAAACTTTTGCAATTTCTAAGTTTCATGAGGGCTATATTTTTTACTTGGTCAATGAGGACATCATTAATACATGATTCCTACAATCTTCCCTAGGTTACTCACATGCATACATTAGGAAAAAGGAACTGATTAACAGGGCATACTTTGTCATCTCTTTGACAATGAGCTATTTCAAGAAGATAAATTTAAGGGATTCAGGAAACAATGTCATTTCAGAAGGTTTTAAAATTTTTTGTTTGTTCTTGTTAAGGCGAGTCATGGTGAAAGCAAATAACTACCAGGGGGTATGACTAGGGTTTGATTAAATAGGGTTCAACAGTGGACAAGATGTTCTTCACTGAAACATCACAAAATTTCATATCACTGACATGCTCTTATTAAGAAAAAAAATGAGATATACATCTATTGTTTACTGTATTCTTACAGTGTGAGGAGATTCATCCTTCTCACTAATCTTCTCACATAATGAATTTTTAAATTTCTTATTTCAACTATATAGTGTTGCAATTTCAATGTGTTACTTTATTTCCTCAACCATACAACATTGCAATTTCAACACTGACAGGTGGTTTTCCAAACTCTCCTAGAGGTAGGTAATCTGGTGATATAATGGTTTCAATCTACAATGCAGTTTTACTGGTTTCACTTTTAATATTTCAGTTCTGGTTTTTTGTCTTCAGTGGAACAGAAACTCAAGCTGCTAAAAGATCAGTTTCTATTTACTTTATGTTTCTTAACTATTACAGAAATGAAACCAAAATTCTATATGCTCCATATGCTGTGGCTAACTTTTTAAAGAAGCCTGGGGTGTTTGTGGGAGCCTCATGAATTTCGAGTAAAAGCTTAAAACCTATTTCTTCAATTTCTACAGTTTTTATAACCACTTCAGCATCACACACACAAAATTGTCATCCAACTAATACAAAAATGGCTTTTGATAATTTAATACAAAGACAAAGGGTATGTCTATACAGTGCCTGAGGTGACTTGCTCTCACTAATACTGAGGGCTTGCTATTTATAGTTCTGTAACTTTTCACCTAAGCTATTGCTGCAGTGTTTTTCTAGAGTCATATTCCCATGTGTTCTTATGCTGCTATTCTGGTGCTGTTAGTCCCAGGGACTTGCACCTGCAAAACCTTAATATTATTGCCAAGGCAGGTTTTCATGGGAAGCTACTACCACTGGCATAAGAATCACCTCTCTTCATCCGCTTTCATTTTTCGTTCTGCAAATTTTTCTTTGTACTCAAGGAAGCCAAACATAGTGCACAGAAAAGTAGATAGTAGTCACTGAAATTTCTCATGAATAATAGCAAATACTGTATATGAACAGGACTTAATAGCCAGTAAATATACAACATTCATGTTCCAAACAGTTTTAACAGAAATGACATCAGAAATGGCAATTCCCAATGGTAACTGGTTTGAGCAGGTCCCACTGAAAATAAAGTAATTGTAAGTATGGTGAAAATCACGGCACATCCCGTACCTGGAGGAACCCCGGAGGGGAGGATGCTCAACCAGGTTCCCTCCCTCCCCTTATTGCTTTTCCCTTTCCCCATGGGTATTATCCCCTTCCCTTCTTTCTTTCTCTCTCTCTTATTCCTTCCAAGGTAGCCTTCACAGTTACAGCTGAGATATGCCATAAGCTACACACTCTGTTAATAAATGTTCAGATATATGAACTTGTTTTAACATTTTTTTCCTGCAACAAGAACATATTTAGTTAGAAAATCGCAGTAATTTTAGAAACAAGAGGAAAAAATGGAAAGTTGCAGTATGTATTGTTAAATTTATTTCTCATCAGCCCCTTAATACAGTTCAAAATGTTCAAGTCTTAAGCATGGCTGTGTCTGCCTCAAGTAACTAGATATTTTAGTTCACTTTCATAGTTTTCATTTTGTTTCAACAGTTTTGTCTATTACACCCCTGAAGCAGTAAGTCATTCAACTTCCCTAATTGCCCTTCTTGTCACTTGAGAATTTGAACAGAAGTATTAGAAACACCCAGCTCTTTTGATCACATCAAAGAATCCTTTAAAAGCTTGTATACTGATTTATCACCAGTAAAAGACATGTTTTGTCCTTTATATTTTATAAATTATTCGGGGGTTTTAAACTTTCTGCATTTTTTAAGAAGGCTTTTTATTCCTCTTTCAGTATCTAATGAGATCCTACCTTTTTAATGTGAAAAAAAAAAGTATTACATATCTAATCGATTGTCTTGAAAATAACTTTTACTGTAATTTATTCAGATATGCTCGCATGTTAGCTTAAAAATATAATTCCATGTTTGATTTACACAATGAAAAAAAGCTCAGTAAGAAGATAAATTACCTACTAATTCTATTAGGGAAGAATTCAATTGCATGATTATCAGTATTAATTTTCACAGGACACACACTACACCTTCACTTTGGAACAATTACTGTTTTTCAATTAGCTTCTAATTGTTCCAAGTATTTGTGGAACCCCGCTCTTTCCCCTGGCTAGATTAAGATACAATTATCTTTATTCTTGCAAGGTGCTGGAAAATTTAGCATTTGTTTCTTTAACTTTCTAAATTTTTCAGAGAAGTCTTTTCCTTCTCTTGCTTAAAAGGCTTGGAATATTTTCATCAATGTGTTTTCAAAGACGAATTTTCACTCTGGAACAAGCTAGTAGATTGGAGGATACGTAAAATAGGATGCATTTTAAGTCTTTAGAAAATGTTAAAAGAACAGTAAAGCTTCTTTTTAGAGTGCATAATTAAAAAAAAAAAAAAAAAAAAAAAAAAAAAACACCCAATAAAAAAAAAACAAACCCCCCCCCCAANAAGAATCATTTTAAGATTTTAAAAAATAATAAAAAAAAAAAAAAAAATCTTTTTAGAGAAAAAAAAAAAAAAAAAAAAAAAAAAAAAGGCACCACTACCAAAAATAAAAATGCAACAACAGAAAGAAACTGACTTGTATAATCAGACAGGACTGCAGCTTGGTTGGAACATAAGCACAGAAACCTAGGAAATATTTATGGAGCTTTGTTGTTATGAGCAGATATAAAAATACACAGAAACAGACACAGTTTTCTTATATGATCCTAAGAAAGCTGTGAGACAGCATTTTGGTCAGCATGCTTGATAAAAAATAGAGCTCATGAAAAATACATCTTAAGCCCAAGTAAAATAAAGTCTCATTTTACGTGATTCTCTGCTTTTTATAATTAGAAGTGGTAGCTATGATTAACTACATAGTTCAAGAAAAGATAATCAGTTATCTTTCTAAAGAAACAACCACAAAACTCTAAGTATTGATTGATTCTCAGGCAAAAATATGGTAACTACTTGAGATATCATCCAAAAAATTGACTCTCTGGGCACTAGAATTCACCAGGGCATTGCTCTTCTTTCTCCCAGAATTTTTTCTACCACTCAGGTTGCTTCCAAGGAGTGGAGTTTCTCCCCAAGGAAGGGGACGAAAGATGAACTAGAAATCCAGCACAGGCTCATCCAACAAAAGTACAGTCATACAGTACCTAACCAGGGACAGGCTGGTGACAACAACAGCTTCCACAGATAGCTAAGGCTTCCAGACAAGCTGAAGTAATGAAATCCAACCAACAAGTGCAGTAGGACCAGGAAAAGATAGGGAGAAAGCTACTTGTAACTCAAGTCAAAAAACCATCCAAGACACACAACTGGAAACAGGTTTGAAGACAAGGCTTCCTATAATGTAGGATTATAGACTAAGCAAGAAAACTGTTCAGTAAGTCAGAATAAGAGACAAGACTCAGCCTTGGTACCTAGACCTGCGCTTAACAGGGCCCACAGGCAGAGAGTGTGGGTGCAAAACCCAGGTGAAGCTGACTGTGGCAAATATATAGACCCCTGAACTACACAAAGGACCTGAGATGAGCAAGAGCTGTCTGATCATTGAACACAGGAAGGACTGTAAGAAGTGACTGATCATCCCTGTTGCAAAGAAAGCTAAATTTATTTCACCACAAAAAAAGGGACTTGGTTTAGACAAAGGGTTGCATCAGTTGGATCGATTAGCAGGCTGTGCAAATGTCCCTGAGTTAACCAGAACAGACTGTTTTGTCAAGTCAGTCAGACCAGTTGAACAATCAATGACGACAACAAAAACTTTCAAGAGAACAATAAGCTTCAGCTGGTTTTAAATCCATGTATTTCTTCTTGAAGATTTGGGATACCCAACATAGTGATTGTGAGCATATTACAGAGATTAGAAATGGCTATTTATGTCAGTTGAGGCTGCGGGTAGCTACTATGTAATTTTTCAGACCTTAGCTTGGAACTGCAGATGATGAACACTGTGATAAGGAGAAACAAATATCCACTGTGACTATCATAATCTTCAGGATGCTGACCTGACATTGTTTCCACTGCTAGCATTCTGTTTGAGGAAGACTGATGTGTGTCTGCCTTAGAACCCAGAGGAACGTCATACAGGTTATCTTTCAAAGGGTTTCACCTTTTCTATACTCTTTCTTTTGATAGCTGAAAATTACAGTAAGAACCTTGTCTTCCCCAGACTGTAAAAGTCCATATCTCTCGGTCTCTCATGTTCTCTGCGCCAACTCCGTAATAATTTCGATGTCCCTCTGCTGGACTTGCTACAGTCTGCTCAAGTCTTTCTGGTACTGGGAACACCAGAACTGGACATGATACTCCAGATGTATTCTCACCACTACAGAATAAATGGGAAGAAGCACATCTGATGGCTGTGTTTACCAGAATGACATAGGGCAGATTTGTGTTGTTGTAATTTGTTTGCCAGGACCCTCAACTCTTTCCTGTAAAGTTGCTGTCTGCATCATCACTGCATGGGATTATTTCGTCTGAAATGTAGAAATTTACACTTGACTTTGTTGCACTTTGTTACTATTTGTTCATCCAGTGAGCAGCTTACCAAAGACCTTCTGAGCAGCAGACCTTTGTCCCCTCCAGTTGCCAAATGGGTATGAACCACAGATTACTTTTTTTCCCAGCTGTCCATTCATTCATCACCTACCTTGTTAAATATTTGTGCAAACTGTACCTCACCCAATTGACTATAGCATATTAACAGATACTGTGTCGAGCATCTTCCCTTCTTTATATTGTTTTGGATTAGTGATAACAGAAAAATTTATAAATTCATCTAGATGAATGAGAATTAAGAAATGGTACTTCATAACTGCTTTCCAATCAAATGTGTTTCTTTTTGGTTTAGTTAAAAAAAATAAAAAAATTGAGAAATTAATCTCTATTTAAACTTATATAGTGCCTGATGGGACTTAAGCTATAAATGTATGCATTAATAACTGCAATCAAAAGAATATAATAAAGATCTTATTTCTCCTCCTTGACAATGATTATTTCAAGGAAAATCATAGTCAAAGATTGGATTAATGTTTAACTTCAAATTTCTTTATATTTCTGTGTTATCAAAGGATGTGACTGAAGCCTCCTCATATTATATAAACTACAGATTAGTTATGTGTACACTCTTTCTGTAGAAGATATAAAGAAATTCCTGACTAAATGTCAGACATAATGTTTCTCCATTTGAACCTCTAAAAGTTGGGTTGAGGGCTCTTTTTTTCACTTTCTAAAAGGACTGTCAACAATACAATACAGGAAAATCCTGTTCCTCAAGAACTTAATCAAAATCAATAATTCTAAATTCATCTAAGTTAATAATTCTGAGGGCAAAATAAATTCTCACCTCCCCCAGTAAAAACAGAAGTGCTAACAAACTTTTATGTAGGCTGGATTCTAATGCTCCTTATATGATGGTCTATATAGCTAGCTGCTTGTGAAAAAGCAAGAACTTTGGGTCTGATACCTTTGTTTCTGAAGAGCTTTCCCTACTGTCCTGGTTTAACCCCAGGCACCAACCAAGTCCCACACAGCCAATCTCTCACTCTCCCCTTCCCCGTTCTCTAGGTGGGATGGGGAGTAGAGTCAGAAGAATGTAAAACCTGCAGGTTGAGATAAGAACAGTTCAATAACTAAGATAAAGTACAATACAATACTAATGCTACTAATAAGGAGAATAACAAGGGGTGAGGATATAAAACTAAAGGGGGAAAGGAAAAAAATAACAATAAACACAAGGGATGCACAATAAAATTGCTCACCACCTGCCTAAATTACCCAGCCCAACCTGAGCAGCCATCAGTCTTCTCTGGGTAACTCCCCCAGCTTATTTACTGGGCATGACATGCTGTGGTATGGAATACCCCTTTGGCTAGTTTGGGTCAGGTGTCCTGCTTCTGCTCCCTCTCAGCTTCTTGTGTCTTTTCTCACTGGAAGAGCATGCAAAACTGAAAGTCCTTGATCAAGGTAAGAGCTACTTAGCAACAACTAAAATGTTGTTGTGTTATCAACATTGTTCTCATACTAAAGCCAAAACACAGCACTGCACCAACTACTTGGAAGAAAATGAACTCTATCCCGGCCGAAACCATGACACCTACATTTCATTAATATGTTTCAAAAGATATTATTTCATTTTATCCACTTCACTGTAGCCAATAAAATTGGAAAAGAATACAAGATAATCTATCCATTAAGCTGTAAGGAGACTTTTTTCAAAACTGGTTGTATGATCTTGTTCATCATCTGTGCTGTGGAGCGAAAAGCATCTCTGTATAGTTCAGTTGGTACACAACAGGCTAGCCTAAGGCACTATTTTTTCTAATCTTTTGTATTTGTTTACCACTATGATATTTAATAATAAAAAGCTGTTAAAACATACCATGCACAATGAATGAGAATTATTTACCCAGTAAAGAAACATACAAACACTGTTCTGATGCACTATTAAATCAAAGTAGCCTATTTTTTACAAACACACACATATATATACACTATATATACAGATTCAATCTCTCCTTCAGCTAGAAAAGTAAAACCTTCCCTTGAATTTTCCTTTTGACAAAAGCTTCCTTTTTTCAATAAGTCTATAAAGTTATAGGTCAGACAGGCAAATATAGATAAGCTAAAGTATACATTTATTTTTGTATAAAGGACATCTTGTTATGAACTAACAGTGAAATATACAAAGAAGTTACCTTTTAATATATTTCAACAGTAATTTAGCATACGTTTACTAAGGTAATTTAGCTAAGCAAAGCAAAATGCATTATGTGTCAGGTTACCTGGACTCATTTGGAAGCAAGGTGCTATATATATATGTATTTATCAGACATTACAGAGGTTAAAAACTACTAAGACATATCTTTTTCCTTTTGATGTATCTACTAGAAAGATGTGAGAACATGATGTATTCCTTTAATCCAAATTCTGTCAAAATAAGGGGAACTCAAGATACTGTATTATTTCTTTTGCACAGGTGAAATCCATCCATTTGGCATCTGAAGGTGGTTAATAACTGGAGAAAAAGCTTGAACAATTTCTTCCTGCTCCCAGTCCCTGACAGCACTTCAAGTAGTTGAATAAGCAGAATAAATGAATGTCTGAGCACGTCTTAGAACAGGTGAAACACAAAACCCAAACCAGGATTTGGGTTAAAATTAGCTTGAATTTTCACTCTTTCTATTTGAAAATTAATGTTGAGATGAAAAATGCAATTGGAAGTACAGGGAATGACACACCAAGAAGTATGATGCTCAGGCTTCCTCCAATTTTGCTCTGTAATAGTTGTATTGCCCTGTAGACTTGGAAGAGCCCACTGTCTGCCTGTTTTCAAGGCATCTAGATAAGGCTTCCCACACAGCTGACATACTGGAATTTAACAACAAAATGGATATAAATTTCAGAAAAGTCTAAGCCTTTCACCATGTATCTTAGAACGTATCTTGGTCTGAACTGTCTTTTTTCCTTTCTTTTCCATTTTCTTTCCTCCTGACCCACTTTTTATGATGCTTTTGTTTCCAGAGGTTCAATATTAAATAAAAACATAAAAGAGAAAACAAAAACCCATTACTATTTTTTTATTTAAATGAATCATTGCCATTTAAAAACCAAGTACTTACTTAGAATGGCACTGAACCATGAATAATCATTCATTCCTTCACCTTCTCTTAAGGGGTACCAATCTCCAATTGAAGTTAATTACTAAGTTGCACCTGTTTTCAATGAAAATAAAAGCAGGTGTCTTTAACATCTGGGTTTTGATATATCTATTGAAAATGCCTAAGAAAAAAAAAGAGATGGGGGGGGGGAACATCCACAAAGTATGTTGGACATCTACAAATAAAAAAAAAAACAACCTCCCAACAAAACAAAAACAAGTAAACAAAGAACAGCCCCCCCCCCAAAAAAAAAACAACAGAAAATACCACCGAAACAAAACTCTGTATGATCGTATTTGTCCTTTCTTGATCTGATAAAACTTTTCCATTTCCTTTGATACGTTTCTGCTAAGTAAAGAGATTGAGATTAAATGACCATTATTCTTTTTAGAAGTACTGAGACTACTGCAAATATTTTTAAACCCTCTGAACACTGCAGATTTTGTAATATGAAAAGTGATTCAGAAGAACTAAACTTCTGCAGTAAATCATTTTAGAAAAATGGATTTCTGTTTCCACCTTAATTTTCACAAAATACTTCAAGGATCAATAGGAAGTAACAGACCTGCAAAAGGAAGGCAGACATTTTATTTTCTTGCCTTATAGCTCAGTCACTAACATTTTATAAAAGCAGTATCACAGATATTGATAAATTTTATTATATAACCATTGAATCTAGAAGCTCAAAGTAATAATTAAGCTTGACAGATGCATAAATGTAGTAAATATTTTCTGTTTTATCTCATTTATTTAAATGAACGTAGCTTTCAATATACAGTTTCAGTATTCTTACTAAATATGACAACTAATGAACACAAAAATGCAACACATCACCCTTTTTAGTATTTCAGAAATCTTAGTTTCTTTTGTAATGTCTAATTTTTATGCTGTTGAATAACTCAGTTATACATTTAGTCAGAAAACAACTCTAATACTATAGCAAACATCAGATCAAATCATTTACTTCCATTTTCTAGGCAGAGCACATCTGACAGAAAAGTTCACGTAAGTGCAATCAACATGTACATGTATACTCCACAGAAGTAATGGAAATTTGTTTCTTCTTCCAAATCATTAATTTTCCACACATAAGACCTCTTTGAAAACATTGTTATATTTATTTAAAAAAATTCCAAAATGTGAATGAATTTAGAAAAACAATGTACATCCAGAATCTGTAACTGAAATGAAAGAATCCAAGATTGTTAAGAGAAATAAAAACAGAAGATGTATGTGAGAAATGAAGATACAAATGAGTTCTGGTAACACTCTCCTAGTTGTGTGTAATGGCGGTGATTTTCTCATTTATGAACAGCTATAGCAGTAGCGTTCTGTCAGGCAGCTGTATTTTTCATTACTGCAGTCTTTCCCAGACATTTTATGATCATCTGTGAAATCAGTTGTGTATGAAAGAAAGCTGTCTACAGTAAATTTGTTTATTGAAGACTGGTGGCAAGACTTCCTTTAAGAAAAGAAGGATGAGAACATAGAAGAGATCAATTCAGTGAAAACCAAAACACCAAAACCACCAGCCAGTGCTAGGCCTGCTGCTGCTTTTAAATGTAAAAATCAAATCTTTTTCAACAAACATGCTAACAACAATAAAACTTAGTTTTTCAAGGTACTACCACTGACTTGTATGACTGACTTGTTCTCCTGCCACAGAAAGTAATCTGCACTTACACAGACCAAATAATACATGGCATGTTTATCCTGTATTTAGAAGATTTAGACACCTTCAGGACTATGTATAGCATCAACAACCTGTATTTCTCTCTCAGCCCATTCTTACGAACCAAATAAATTACAAGATAGCATATCAAAACACTTTGAAATTCTTTTTTGCCCTCTACATATCAGTTTTCTAATACAGTTCTGAATCTTTCCACAGTTTCATTGCAACAAAGTTCAGTTTTACACAGTTCTATACAATTCTACATCATTTCTTAAAAGGTAGTTTTCCTTTGCCTGTTTTTTCTTGAGTTTGTCATCCCACGGGAGATACAGATGACCTCAGTAGAAGCAGGATCCAACCTCTCAGCCTTAATGTCATTTTGAGTGTTACATAAAATAACTTGGACCAAAGCACTAGGTAAGATGAGTAAACTAGTACTTTTTCACTATTGGCCTTTTTCACTGGTGCAGAATAAAATATACTTACAATGTTCAAGGAATTGATTTCTTTAGCATGTCTGCAAAGCTCTGTAAGGATGGAGAGTCAATGATTTTTTTTTCCTGTTCCTATGCTTAATTATGCTCAGTGTAGTAATTTTTATTTCATAGTATTTAATATAATATTTGGGAAAAAATAAGCCAATTAACGTTTTGTTATACTTCAAGTAAATTGTGCATGCTCTAGCATTTATACTGGGATATGACAAAAAGATCTTTATACTAAGATTCAGCAGTATTAAAAACATTACGTCAATTATTTACATAGAACAAAATTATTTAAGGCGTAATATTTTTAAGAAGCTGCAATACAATAAAAATATATATAAAATTAGTGTTCAAAAGATTACAGACCTTTCAGGAATATTTTTACCAACACTATTAACAGCCTATAGACTTGGAGATGAAGCTCTGTGAAGCATCGCCAAGATGGTGCTTTTAATTCTAAAACGAACATGTCTGCAGTGGGATGTACAGAATTCTAGAATCAAATACCAAAATTCATTAATTTCAATTATATATTTTACACTTAATCTATACTTTATAGAATGATAAAATCATAGAATCATAGGTTGGAAAAGACCTTTAAGTTCTTGAGTCCAACTGCAAGCCTAACACTGCCAAGCCCTCCATTAAATTATGTAACTGTTGAACAAGTCCAGAGGAGGGCCACGAGGATGATCAGGGGACTGGAGCATCTCCCTTATGAAGACAAGCTGAGAAAGCTGGGACTGTTTAGCCTGGAGAAGAGAAGGCTGCATGGTGACCTCCTAGCAGCTTTCCAGTATCTGAAGGGGGACTATAAGGATGCTGGGGAGGGACTCTCCATTAGGGACTGTAGTAACAGGACAACGGGTAACAGGTTAAAACTTAAACAGGGGAGGTTTAGATTGGCTATAAGGAACAAATTCTTTCCTCTAAGTAGTGAGGCACTGGAATGGGTTGCCCAAGGAAGTTGTGAGTGTTCCATCCCTGGCAGTGTTCAAGGCCAGGTTGGACGAAGCCTTGGGTGGCATGGTTTAATGTGACGTGTCCCTGCTTATGGCAGGGGGGTTGGAACCAGATGATCTTAAGGTCCTTTCCAACCCTAACTATTCTATGATTCTATGATTTTATGTCCCTTAGTCCCTTTCAAATACTTCCACAGATAGTGACTCAACAACTTCCTTGGCAAGCCTTTTCCATTGTCTGAGAGCCACATTTAGTGAAGATATTTTTCCTAATACCCAGTCTAAGCCTCTCCTGACACAACTTGATTTCCTCTTGTCCTATCACTTGTTACTTGGGAGAACAGACTTACGTCCACCTCATTACAACCTCCCTTCAGATAGTTGTAGAAAGAGGAAAGGTCTACCCTGAGACACCCTTTCAGAAAGTCACACCTTACCTGAGATGAACTAAAATAGAGAAGTAACTAAAATACAAAATAAAAAGAAGTATAAGAAAATGAACACAAAAATATGATAGAAGTATTAGTAATTTCTGATTTGACAGTAATTAATTTCGTTGAGAACAAACAAAATATTTCATTAAAGAATTGAGTAGAAATGAACTTATTTCTCACATATCCTCCTTCAGCACCTGAACCTGAAAACAGGCTTTTTAAAATTTTCTGAATGTGTGCTTTTAACTTTTTGAAGTTTGCTTTTGCTTTTCTTAGACATTTTAATTTTTTATGAAGTTATAGCATGCCTCTCACCAGTTTGTAACCTGCCACTACCATATCATTGCCATCCATTTGTTTTTATTGAACACTCACATAAGACTGAGGACTTTGAACTGCCACAGAAAACAGCTCAAAGGATTATATATGAAAGAAAGACCAAGCTTGGTGCAACAAGATAGGAGAGAAATGCTCATCATTTAAAGAGAGATTGCACTAGAGAGATTGAAATATGGATGACAAATCATCTGTACAGAAAAGATGCCTCATTGCCCCCCTTGCCAGTAGCCAAAAATGGCGGTTTTTTTGGTCTTTTTTGACTGGGTCAGTACTTCATCACTGTCCTTAGAAATTAGTCTGAGAAGGTGCTAGGAGGCAACAATCCAACACCACACACCATCTATCCTGCCCTGAAAGACTTATTACAAATGAAGCCCAACAACTTTGTAGGGATGGTCCATGGACTAAAGAATGGTATTCTCTGTGTGTGTGTGTATCTCAAGACAGAAACCAGGACACAATGCATTTGCATTTTCATACTCCAGATGATATTAAGTGGGCAATGCATGCTATTTCTGTCTTTGGTTATGTTTTGCCTTTTCTTTCCCCCTATCTTTTATTAAATGTGCCTATCTTTGAAATGGAAAATATGTAATTTTTAAAATTATGTACTGCAAACTTACATTGGGATAGCAGTATAATAATCTTCAACAAATGAGAAATATTTATTCTTTCTGTAACACAAAAAAACACTTATCCACAGAGGGCTCTTCTATTGCTGGAGCATATGATCTGACTGTCAGGACACCTGGGCAGGATATATAGCATTTCTGTTCTGGAAGGACTGAATGCTAACATTGTGTTTTCTGTTCTGATACTGGTCACGCACCTAATGATAGCTGTGGACATTTCCTTGCTCCAGGGAGGTAATGTCCTGTACACACTCCACCCCCACCCAGAACACTCCTGGTTCACCTCTGACTTCAGTTTAGAAGAGGAAAAGACAGATTGCATAGAATTTAATCTGTTAATCTACAATGTTTCAACTGTCTACTAATACAAATTACATAATTTTCTTTAAAATGCTATACTAAAGAGCCTTTCTGGTGTTGGAGGATAGTGAGAAGGTGGAGACAGATTCAGAGCTACCCTCCAAAAGGATGAGAAGAAAAATCAGTTTTGACATAGGTGATGATTAGACAGTAGGGAAAAAAAGAAAACAAAACACAATGAGAATGGTCAAACACAAGCTTCGCAGCAAGGCTGTGGAATCCATGGCCTTAGGGATATTAAGAACTTGATTATTCAAGGACAACCTGAACTATATTATTCCAGCTTTGGCTGGTGGATTGGATAAAATGACTCTTTGCATTTTTTTTTAATAATAGACCTTATTCTCTGAATCTACTTAATCAGTGGTCATTGTCATAGCATCTAAATGTAAAAAATATGCATGTAAATAGTAAGATGCAAATTTTATACATCTATAACTTTTGACAGAATAATTTTTTTAAGTCAACAGAACTCTGGTCCTTATTTCACAGTCCCACATACTGGACATAGACCTCAATTTCTTCTAAGTGCAAGTTCTCAAAAGTAATTTAAATCAGCCTAAAACTAACTCCATTAACAATATATATCATGCTAAGAAAGTCTTCGTCTCTGCTAAAATAATTGCACATTTTATCCCAGTAATGGCTGATAAACTCATGCTGTAGCAACAGCATGTCTGGAAGTCCTTAGATCCAAGTGTCTACTTCATCTTGGGTTTTGGGGTCACACATACAAAAAATTTATTTCTGAGTCCTGGTAACTTTGGAAAGCCTTAAACTATGCTAAACAGAAAACCTGCCTTGCTTAAAACAATTATTCTTAAGATCTTATAATGACTATACTGACAAGTATTTGAAGGTCATAAAAGGGAAAGAAAGGAGTAAGATTTCATCTATATATTTAGAGAATGACTCTTTGTGTCTTTGTAAGGAAGAGAAATACATAAATGATATTAGACGAAGAAAATAAACAGTCTATTTATTAAAGTTCAGTTGTTTGAAATTTAATTAGTAAAGACATCATAAAATCAATACGTTTCACTTTTGGGTGATGCATTTTTTTTGTCAGGAACTGATATTTTTAAGTGTCCAAGTAACACCTAATGTAATATTAAGTTTCTTAGTACATGATGAAATTAAATATTTCCTTTAGGAGTGAGAGAACACCCTGAGGAAAATGTAATGGACTTCAAAAGTTCAAGGTGCTTCACCTAGGTTGGGGCAACCCCCACAGTCAATACAGGCTGGGAGATGAAGGGATTGAGAGCAGCCCTGCATAAGACTTTGGGGCAATGGTGGAAAAAAGGCTAGACACAAGCTGGAAACAAATAAAAAAAAAACATGACCAACAGTACAAAAGAGGTGATTCTGGCCATTTACTCTGTTTTTTTGACACTCCACCTTCAGTCCAGCTTTGGAGCCTTCAGTACTTCTTGAGGCAGGTCCAGAGGAAGGCCAAAAAATGGTCAGAGGGCTGGAGCACCTTTCCTATGAAGAAAGCCTGTGAGAGCTGGGGTTGTCCAGCCTGGAGAAGGCTCCAGGAAGACCTTTTTGTGGCCTTTCAACACTTAAAGGGGTTATAAGGTGGGGACAGGCTTTTTAGCAAGGCCTGTTGTAAGAGGACATGGGGTAATGATTTTAAACTAAAGGAAGTTTTATTCAGATAGATATAAAGAAGAATTTTTTTACAATGAAGTTGGTGAAATACCAGAACATGTTGCCTAGAGAGGTTGTAGGTGCCTCATCTTTGGAAGAATTTGAGGTCAGGTTGGATAAGGCTTTCAGAATGTGACTCAGTGCTTCCCTTTCCACCCCAAATTGACCTTTATTTCCCCTTACATGGAGTGAATCCTAGTCCCAAATTCTGAGAAGAATGTGCTTGTGACAACTGGCATAATTGGGAAGCCACTGCCCTAGACATTCCTAAAACAAAGTGATGAAGAAATAACCACCGGGGGTCCAAAAGCCAACTACCACATTTTTGTACGCATAGAGGAGGCATTCTCTAAGAAGTATGATGCAATGTATGTAATCTAATGAATATGCATGTTTATGGGCAATATGATCACAGCCTGATTGATGCCTAGGAGAGACATACTTGGAGGAGCTATCCCCCATGTCTCCCGGCACAGCAATAAAGAATACCTGCTTGTCAACTTAAAACTTCGTTGGTGAGTTCCTGGAGTTTTCTCCCAGTCAAGGTGGTGAAACCAGCAGCAGCAATATGGAAAGCACTAAATAAAACAGGAAATGAGGTTCTGCCTGAAAAATGTCAGGGAACAAGTAAAGAAGTAGGTACTTGGTGGATAGTAGTGCAGTGATTCCTCCAGATACCTTACGAAAAATACAAAGAGCTGCAAATGCCCCAATCAGGGGAGGACTTACAACAGTTAATGGGATCTTTAGCATTGTAGCCAAAGGGGTTTTCTCTTGAACACAGCACTTACTATGATCCATTCCAGTGGTATAAATAGACCATTACTGTTTAGCTCAATTGCATTTAAAGAAACAGAACAATGGTACTCTTGAGTAGGAAGAGTGATTTTTGTCTTTAGTCCAAGCAGTTAAGCAAGTTGAGAAAATACGTCAGGAGCAACCTGTGCAAACTAGAGGAGCGTTTAATTTTCTAGGAGCAATCCTAAAGGATCATGCTCCCCATAACAAGTTGCACACAGCTCCACTATCAAAAAATAGTATGCTTACCTAACAGGAGTTGACCTTTACTAAACCTAGCAGTATTAATCATGGCAGCCTTCCAGTATCTGAAGGGGGACTATAAGGATGCTGGGGAGGGACTCTCCATTAGGGACTGTAGTAACAGGACAACGGGTAACAGGTTAAAAACAGGGGANCTAGGAGCAATCCTAAAGGATCATGCTCCCCATAACAAGTTGCACACAGCTCCACTATCAAAAAATAGTATGCTTACCTAACAGGAGTTGACCTTTACTAAACCTAGCAGTATTAATCATGGCAGCCTTCCAGTATCTGAAGGGGGACTATAAGGATGCTGGGGAGGGACTCTCCATTAGGGACTGTAGTAACAGGACAACGGGTAACAGGTTAAAACTTAAACAGGGGAGGTTTAGATTGGATATAAGGAAGAAATTCTTTCCTCTAAGTGGTGAGATGCTGGAATGGGTTGCCCAAGGAAGTTGTGAGTGCTCCATCCCTGGCAGTGTTCAAGGACAGGTTGGATGAAGCCTTGGGTGTCATGGTTTAGTGTGAGGTGTCCCTGCTTATGGCAGGGGGGTTGGAACTAGATGATCTTAAGGTCCTTTCCAACCCTAACTATTCTATGATTCTATGATAGTATGATAGCTTAAGGCAGAACTGCTTTTGAACTTAAGGGGCAGGGTTTTGTCTGCCTGCAATATCATGAAATGTTAAAAATACTATCTAATTATGACCATCTGCTACTTACAATATCTCCTACAACAATTTGATTTCAATTGCTTAATATTGTTTCCTTAAAAATCTACAATTTGTTAATATTCTATGGACAGGTAGAAACTGCTGGCAAAAATGAGTAGCTTATGGGAGAACTGCTTTTGAACTTAAGGGGCAGGGTTTTGTCTACCTGCAACATCAGAATATGCTAGAACTCATATCTGTTGTGTATTTCAGCATTATGGGTATCCTAGTTAATGTTAGATACTTTGTTAAGATTGTCTTTGCTGGCAGTGTGACACTAGGACATAATTCCACTTGCAAAACAGATTTATTCAGAATAGTATTTACTGCAGGTGGGGTGGTAACCTGGAAGTGCTATCAACTGATGATTATTATGAGACCCCCTTTCTCATACCTGAAATGCTTAAACAAAGAATTAGATTGCAAGTTACTGTTAATAAACCAGCAGTATTATGAACCAATTAGGGAGATTATGAGAAAAGCTGGGGAATTATTACTTTTCACAAATTTCAAAATCTTCAATCTCGTATCTGGAATGATGTCCTCAAAGTGGGTATTTTGCAGCTATCAATCTGCTGCTTTCTTCCTCAATTTATTATCAAAGTCTAATTAAATTCAAAAAGTGATACTGGGTACTGTGCAAATAGTTGTGTAACAGCCTCTCATTCAATTAAAAAGATGGGTTGCTAGAGTCACACTTAGTGATTGACAGACAGGTACGAGAGATCACACAGACTTTCTGAATCAAAGGAGATAATAATAAAACCGTACAGAAGATTTTTCCTGTGTCTGCATGGCACATGCTGCTTGTGGAAATAAAGATGAGCAACAGAGGAAATATGCAAAACAGTTAACGTGTTGAAACATAACCAAATATGCAAAGAAAGTTAGTCAATTATATGTGATACCAGTTATGAATTGACAACAAAATCTATGTTGTGATTATTATTAAGAAGGTAAGGTTCATTCACTGCAACAAAAAGTTTACAAGGAAATGATTTAGACAAGCTTTTGGAATTTAGTGGTCTCTAATGCAAGGTAAAACAAAACAAAACAAATAAAGGCTAGAGCTCTTTGAGTGTCAGAACAATAAATAAATAAATAAATAAATACAAAAAAAGAGATGGCATTACACAGAATTTTCCAGACAAAACAATAGAGACCCACCTACTGTCACAGTTCCTTGACTGCATCTACCAATATTTTTTTTTCCTAGTCAAATATTTTGTATTTGGAATTATGTCCAAATAAGACATTTCCATCCGTGGCTATGTCACAGAGGTTGTATTGCTGAGTCATTTCTGATGCTCAGAATGGGAATTCAGTCAATATGGGAAGGTAATGCCATTTGACCAACTTCAGAATTTCCTTCTGTAAGAGACAAGTTACAATCTTATTCTGGGGAAGGAAGCTGTTGGTCTTTCTTTGACATCAGTAGAATAGTTGCTGGTATACTGACAGAGTGCTGTGGCACCAGGATAAACCCTAATCAGACTGGTTTCAAAGATGGTGCTACTCAGTGTTGAACCGTCATGGATGTGAGCAAGGAAAAGGGTCATCAGAGCTAAAACTGTATCTGAATTCATGCTCTGTGAAAGCACATTTCAAGCTCCAAGGCCAAGGTCTATTGAAGAGAAGTGAAGTTGGAACAGGGAAAGATCCAGGAATCTGCCACCTGAGATTATAAATACATTTGTATTTCTAACTGAAAAATATTTAGAATCCTGTAAAAGGCTTCATCAGGATAGAGAAATTTTACATCAGATCCAAACCTGTCCTCCAGATTATAATCTATTGCAGTAGATGTTACAGCTGACAACATCCACAATTCTAGGAGGAGAATGAAGTATAGGAAATGGGATAGTTACTAATTATCCACAGAATTATATATGAATAATGAGGGGTTTTTTCACTTAGTCAAGTGGGTACTTTAGTATTTTAGACAGTACAACCGATAACTTTCCACAAAATGGCACCTGTCCAAGCTTACTGTACATGGCACTTTCTGGTAACAGATGTTTCGTGAGAGTTTTCACCTATGAGAACAAATGTAAACCTGAGCAATACTGAAAAGTGAACTGCCATTGAAAATATTACCTACAGAATTTGAGAAATATGGAATCAAAATGAGATCAAAATTTTGGATTAGCAAGAATACAAACCCTTTACCTCTTCTATTTGAACAAAGCCATGAGATACAAGTAACAATGAGTCTGGAAAAATGTTGGACAGCTTCCCCAAATTGACTGCATAACTGAGTAATTAATCCTAACACTTGCTGTATCAATTATTGCTAGATGATTCTCAACCTGATGAAGTCACAAAGCTTTGTGTAAGGTATTGCCATTCTTCCCATACCTCTGAGACATCATTTCTTAATGCTTTTATATCAGTTCTTTTATTTCTATTAGGTTTACAGGTATAATGGTTGTTCTGTAATATTTTCAATTCACATGGTTATTATCATATATCAAATAGGAATGGATATGTGAGACAGTTGTCATTCTAGAATTGACAATAACAACAGTTTACTACTACAGGTAGATCTACAGATTTCTTGTGGAGCAACATTAAACAGCTTTTACATCAGAGATCCAGGCTTCTTATTCAAATTTGGATTCCTTGGTTCTTTACAGGGACCATTATTATACTTTAAGTAACAATCTGAGTTGCAGACAAATGCCAGATTACTACCTTGAACCTCGACCAGGCTGGGATTTCTATCTTACTGATAAATCCTTTTCAGTCACCTCACTGTCTGTGGATTGTATAAGGCTTAGCAGGTACACAAGCAAATGCTAACCAGTTTTACTTACTTATGCTGGTCTCCCTGTCTGTCTGGGGCTGTTGACAGCTCTTTAAAAGGTATCAGTAAAATGGGTTTTCTATAATCTGAGAGAATTTCTATTTCACTACCCCAGTAACTTTAGAGAAAAGCAGTGTTATTACTTAACATTACTGTTATATTGAGCATGTTTCTAGCTTGGATTTAGTTACAGAAATATCAATGTAAGGTTTTGATACTGACATAAATTGATGAATGTACTCATTAAAGATTTAAGGACAAGCACATATAGAAGGATCAGTGACTAGAATGCTAAAACCTTAATTACAAAAAGAATAGGTTTGTTTTGAAGACATGTACAAGGAAAAATGTAATTTTATGTGTTATTTAGGGTACTGGAAAGATACCAAACATTATGTACTATGCAGGTTACTGTATGACAAGATGACAGGAACAGGCAACATTAGTTCACAAAGTGAAAGTCCTGTTTAATTAATTTGATACTCTTCTACAATAAGGTCACCCATCTGGTGAATGAAGGGAAGATGGTGGACATAGTTTGGATTCTAGTACAGCTTTTGATACTGTTTCTCACAGCAACCCACTGGACAAGCTGTCCAACTGTGAGATAAGCAGGTATGAGGTGTGTTGTGTGAAGAACTGGATGAATGGCATGGCTTGAAGGGTTCTGTATAAGATACAGATCATTCTAACTTACCTTACATTAAAAATTACATGTTACTACACTAAAGAAAGCAAACTATTATATACACAATATATTTTGTACAGTTGTCCTCCAAAACCCATGTTAGACAAGGAACTGTAACACCAGCAACTCACTTAATCATGTAGGATAACAACAGAAGAAATAGGAACCAGGTATCTTACGGAAGCCCAAAACAAAGATGATGAGTACTGGTTCTGGCTGGAATAGAGTTAATTTTATTTGGTACGCTAGTGTGTTTTGGATTTGTTACCAAATTAGCATTGGTAACATACTAATGGTTTAGCTCTTCCTGAACAGTGCATACACATCCAAGCTATCTCAGTTTCTCACAATGCCCTGCCAGTCAGTAGGCTGTGGGTGGGCAAGATATTGGGAGGGGACACAACGGGGACAACTGACCCAAACTGACCGAACTGATACTCCATATTACATGAAGTCATGTTCATCAATAAACGCTGGGGGAAAGGAAGAGGAAGGAGGAGAAATCATGAACAGAGTATTTCAGAATGATGGTGCCTGTCTTCCCAAGCAACTGTTACGCATGATGGAGCCCTGCTTTTCTGCAAAAGGTTAAACCTGCCTGCTGATTGGAAGGAGTGAATTAAATTCTTAATTTCATTTTGCTAATACATGCAGCTTTTCTTTACCTACTAAATAGTCTTCTGCTCAACATGAGTTTTCACACTTTTGCTCTTCCAAATCTCTTCCTCATCCCACTGAGGGAGAGTGATCAAGCAGCTGTGTGGGGCTGAGCTTCACAACTGGATTAAACCACAGCATTAGGAAAGTTTATGGTAGATTAAGATACTTGGGAATTGATCTTGGATTCAGACCTCTGCTTTGGCATTTTTTTTTCCCACCAATCCCATTATAGAACTTGTTTGAGAAAACAAGTAACTGTAAGAGATTTAAGATGGTTTCATTTATTCTCAGGTTGTACTACTGGTGCAATACAAAATTTTGTACTTTACAGTTATTTCCAGTTCTGAGAAAAGAGCAAAAACAATACCTGGATTGTTCTGGCTTTTTAATAATAATCATTGTAATTTTTCAAAATTTGTATCTATCACATCCCAAATTCTTGCTTCTGTCACATTTTTTTTCATAAATACTTTCAAATCAAATTTTTTGAAACTGTTTTTCTTCATGATTTTTTGTTTCCCAAGTGAATGTGAAATATCAGATAGCACATAAATTCTGTTTTCTCCTCTGTCACATATGGAATGTGATTCTTCACAAGGAAACTATCAAATTTTGGACACAATGGGCTAAAATCTGACATCCATTCCCTGTCTCATATATGTTACTATAGCCCAGCTACACTGTCTTTATAGATTAATAATGAGATCATGTTTAACAATCAGTGCAACTCGGTCATGTTTTACTTCCTCCCTGAAGGCCCAATTGCTTATCTCATCAAAAGGATGGTAATTCTTTCTGTCTGCAAGTTGATATAATCTTTATTTGGACACAAACTGCAACAGCAGACTGAGCGGAGCTTCCAGCCTTGCTGGTGGTAAGAGATTCAAAATCCATTTTTATCATGTGCAGAAGACAGATGCACTGGTAGCTTCAGGCACTGCATTAACACTAAAGTCCATTAATTCTAATTATGTTTTCCATATAGAGAATATTAAAATGTTTAACTTACAAAGAAGAAGGACCATCCCCTTGGCAGAGTTTCTGCATACGAATATACAGTTTTGTGCAGGAGGTGATCTGTGCATACAAGGAGCATTCCTCAGGCCACTGGAGATTGAACACATAAAGCTATTTAGGGGATGTGTAACAACCACAGCCATCTCATAGCTTCTCTGTTCATTAGTCCATGGAGTTTTATTTTTATAGGGTTTGGATAAGAACGAGATCATTAGTTTCTTGAACGAAGGTAGGATGGGAGTGATCCAGCTCAGATGTGCATGTCATGTACATGGATATGCATACAAAGATTGCATAAAACTAGTGCTAACCTTCCTTACTGTCTCCTTAAGGAATTAATTGTTTCAATGGTAGTCCAGCTTTTGCATGGAAATAGGGAAGGGGCCAGAATGACAGGAGCAAATCCCATAAAGTGACTGAACATTTTCATTTAAGTTTAGAAATTTCAGGATCTTTTTATTGTCTCTTAGTATCCACCTGGTAATATTTTATTAGCTGAAGACAAAATGTAATCTTGCTTGGAACAACAAAATCACCCTGCAACACATTCCTCTTTGTTGTCTATTAATGAGTCTATTCATTTACTTTCTACCTCTGCAAGCATAAATCCTCTACTCTGTTATTTTTATTATTGAATTAAACAATATAAAAGTATAAATGTTCAGATCCTATTTAACAATAATGGATCAAAACCCACTTTCCTGTTACAACCTGACCAAAATATCACGGAAAAATTAAGAATAATCCAATTAACTATCACTGAAGGCTGCAGTCCAGCATTCCTAATATTAAAAAACCCTAATGGGTATCCACAAAAAATAAACTAGATTTTTTTAACTACCGTAGTGGTTTAAACCCAGTCAGCCATAAATCATGCAGTTGCTATCTCACCCCCCTTGCTTCTTGACCTCCCCCTGCTCCTGGAGGGATGGGGAGGAGAATCAAAAGAATGCAACTCCCACGGGTTGTGATAAAAACAGTTTAGTAACTAAGGTATAACATAAATCACTACCGCTACCACCAATAATAAGGGAAATAACAAGGGAAGAGAATACAGCACCTCACCACCCACCAACTGATAACTCGCCCCACCTAGCCTGACCGAGCACCAGCCGATACCTCCTCCAATCCCTCACTAAACTAGCCCTTCCGGGTAACTCTATGTTATATCCCAGGCATGACGTGCTGTGGTATGGAATACCTCTTTGGCTAGCTTGGGTCAGGTGTCCTGTCTCTGCTTCCTCCCAGCCTTCCCTCCTCCCTGGCAGAGCATGAGACTCACAAAGTCCTTGGTCAGAATAAACATCAATATAATCAGCGCTGGTCCCAGACTGAAAGTCAAAACACAGCTGCACAAGCTACTAAGAAGGAGAAAAATTGACTGCTACTGCTAAACCCAGAACAACTCCATTGTAAGGTGTTTAAGAAGATAGGAATATGGTACTAATACTAATGATGAGAAACAGAGTAGGATACTTTTATGAGGAAGTCCTAAAAACTAGTAAATATCCAAGTACTGTTTTAGTAATATATCCAGCTCATTTTAAAACCCATGAACTAACATTTGATATCAGGCTTGGACTTTGAGTGAAAATAGTGATGTGTAATTGCAAACCTAACAGTAGGACACTATGGTAAAAAAGAATCTATATGGATTAATCAACCTTGAAATTTCAAACATTGCTCATACCTTCAGAGGATGTATGTCCCTACACAACCTTCTTCACCTGGCTGCTCTTCATGAAGATAAACAATGTTCATATGCAATTTTCAACAAAATGTTCTTCTGGGGGGGAAAATAATGGAGCTTTCTGTTTCTCCATAGAATCACAGAATCGTTAGGGTTGGAAGGGACCTTAAGACCATCTGGTTCCAACCCCCCTGCCATAAGCAGGGACACCTCACACTAAACCATGCCACGCAACTCTTCATCCAACCTGGCCTTGAACACTGCCAGGGGTGGAGCACTCACAACCTCCCTGGGAAACCCATTCCAATGCCTCACCACCCTAACAGAAAAGAATTTCATCCTTATATCCAATCTAAACCTCTCCTGTTTAAGTTTGAACCCGTTACCCCTTGTCTTGTCACTACAGTCCCCAATGAAGAGTCCGTCCGCAGCATCCCTATAGGCCCCCTTCAGATACTCATTAAGGACTTGGAAAATTTACAGTTAGCTCTGGTGCTGTTTGTAATCCAGACTGCTCATCTGTTTTGTGCTGAGAGACTGAGTAGTACCTGATGCAGAAAAAGCCTATGGAAAGTATTGAAGTGATTACTTTGTATTGGAATTCATTGTGCTGTCTCTGTCACAATATAGCGCTTTGTCTTAAGAGGATATGACTTCATCCTCTTTCTACACAGATTCTTGCTTTTCTTATCTTTAAAAAATAGTCTGCTGGATCTCTTATTCTTCTAGTGTCTCACCAGCCTCTCTCTCTCTGCTGTTCCCATGTACCTTTTTTATTTTTGCCTCTAGGCAGCCCTGGGCAAATGGAGGGAGAAACTAACTGTCCTGTTTAAAAGGTAAGTGGTGGTATATGTAAGGAAAACAAATATCAAAAATATAAAACGAGACATGCTATTGGGTATTAGAGCCTGTGTGCTAGCAGTATGCTCAATAATAGTATTCAGTGAGTCAATTTCTTACTTTAGTTTTACATGGGAATTTGATGCTTAAGAGCACAAATTCAGTGTTTCTAATGATTTGTTTTGTCAAGAATTGGCAAATATTACTCTGTCGTAACATCATGACCCTAGAGAAAAAATATTAGATATCATAACTTACCAAAGACTCATTATAAATTCTAACTAAATTTAAACATTATTAGAGCATGAAAGGCATGCATCACAGTAAGATTCACATGTTTTGTATCAAAATAAACCCCATACTGCAAAGTCACTAACACATCCCTTTCACAGTATTTTGAAGACATATTGACAGGATGTATGTCCAAATGTTAAGTATTGGGTGGCAGGTCTCCCATTTTCTTTCTACAGTCGATGGAAATGCACATTTTAACTCTTCCTTTTTGTTCCATTTGTTCCTTGCCAAATTGAACAAGATATTTTTGGCTTGTTTTATTCAGAAGTACCCTAGAGGAAAACACTATGGCAGACATACAGTTCATCTACATACTGAACTAGCCATTTGGCACACAATTTTAAGAACTGCCATGCATGTTAGCAAAAAATGCCAACATTAGAGAAGCTAAAGATGGGGCAAACCAAGTGAAAAATACATGACATGATATAATTTAACAGGATAATACTACTTACAGAGTAATCTATGTTTGAGAATGATGTAAAATAATACAAGCCTTTTCACTTTTTTTTTTCATATTTTTTGATATTTAAATACCTAAAGTCAGGCAATACACTTAAGAATATTTCTTTAGAGAACTGAGGGATGTCAAGGAAATGCAAAAAACTCTAAGCTGTTTTCAGATCAAAAGAAATAATAGCAAATAGGATGTTTGTCTCTAGAAACAGTGTCTCAAAAATGAGCCTTCTAGCTGTTAAAATACTTTGCAGAAGTATCAGACTGCAGCTCTTCATTTATGTAAGTAGTTATCTTATTTTAGTGTCTTAAAAGGCACACAGTCATACAGTATTAACCTCACAATGGAAAAAATGCAAATTTTGGCTAATGCAAGAACTCGTACGTTGACTGCATTTGGACAGATATTCCACCTATAAATCTTGAAAACTACTAATAAGCAGCAAGGGGGTGGTGGGGAGGAAAGATATATTCCAGACGTTTTACATAGTTTATCACAGGACCTCACTGTCTAGGGAGCTGAAACCAATTAAGGGGTGAATAAATAATACAACAGACAGAACAAGACTGATGTACAAATGACAAAGATCCTTAAACCTTTCCTCCTTTTCCTCCATGTCTTAAAAAATAACCATTTACTGAAAAATAAAAGAGACCTGCTGCATGACCACACACACGTAAGATTCAGTCACGCTGAATGAGTCCTTCTTCTGTTCCAAAGACTGTTTTTTTCTGAAAATTGGTACACCTTTTATGCAATTAATTTCAATTAAAATGGAAAAAAATGTTATGGAGTCACTCAAGTTTATGAATTAATAGCAGAAGATTCTAATAGTCTAGCCTAGCAAAGGGTCAAAATTGATTTATTGCTGCAATTTCATTTCTGTGAAGAAGCTGAGACCAAATTTGGCTTTATTATTAAAAAAAAAAATAATAATATTATAGACATCTGTGAAAATGTAGAAAGCATTACTAGATAGTATCACAAAAAGTACTTTTTCTTTTATTCAGACTAATAAAATGATAACCAGGAATTGTTTGCATAGTATAATTCATCCAAAACACTATTTCATACTATGAATGGCACGTAGAGAATTCAGTGTCTGCATGTACACCTTAATATCTGTATTCATAATAACTCACTACTTAAGTCATCCAATTATAAATCAGATACAAATCAACATTACCATGAGATCTGAACCTTGCTTAAGTCAACAGAAAATTTCTAACTTGCATATGAAAAATGCGAATGTTAAGTTTGCAAGCTACAAGAAAAAAAAAAATCAAGAATTTGATTGAAAGATGTGAAACAAAAGAGAGAAAATAATTAAAATATGGTAAGCAGTAAAATGACAAATTGCCACTTAGGAGATATTCAGTATGAGCTACAGACAAAAATTCTACTATATATGCATCTGTAGTTTATTAATTACTTACTTATACATAAATAAAATATATTAGCATAGGAACAAAAATGGCTTTGTGACCCCCTTGCTCTTGCAGATTATAAAATGTTAGTGTACAAAATCTATTTTAAAAATAAGTCTTTCTTCACCCATTACTGTTATGAGGCCTTCTTCCTCTGACACTTCGAAACACAACTTTTCTTTGAAGGGTAAATTTCACTGCAGCTCATTTCACTCATTTGTTTTTGTACAAAACAAACAGTTCTCCTCTAAAAGCTTCCCGTTGTCCTAATTAGTTTTCAAATATGTTCTTAAGACTTTATTTTGCCACTTCATTGATGCTTTTCCTCAAGTTTAGCTTCCCAGTATTAAAGTACTGCCACTTCTACTATTTCATATCTGTAGTCTTTTTGTACACTAAGAATGGTTTTCTGTGCTGACAAAATGTTGAATTTCTACCATCAGTGTATTTAATTTCTACACATTCTTTTTCCATCATCAGTTAAAATATTAAAAACATGTCTTCAAGGACAATTTTGGAAGTCCAAGCCTTTCATATGACCCACTGACACATTTTTGGGGCCTATAGGGATGCTGGGGAGGGACTCTTCATTACGGACTGTAGTAACAGGACAAGGGGTAATGGGTTAAAACTTAAACAGGGGAACTTTAGATTGGATATAAGGAAGAAATTCTTTTCTGTTAGGGTGGTGAGGCATTGGAATGGGTTTCCCAGGGAGGAGTGCTCCATNCTTTAGATTGGATATAAGGAAGAAATTCTTTTCTGTTAGGGTGGTGAGGCATTGGAATGGGTTTCCCAGGGAGGTTGTGAGTGCTCCATCCCTGGCAGTGTTCAAGGACAGGTTGGATGAAGCCTTGGGTGGCATGGTTTAGTGTGAGGTGTCCCTGCTTATGGCAGGGGGGTTGGAACCAGATGATCTTAAGGTCCTTTCCAACCCTAACTATTCTATAATTCTATGATTCTATGATTCAGCTGACCTTGACAGTTTCTTGTCACTGTCTCTGCATCTGAACTGCAGCTGTCTTCATGCAGTCTCTTATATGATCTGCTGATGGGACTTCCTAGCTTGGCCTTGAACCTGCTCATAACAAAAGACTTGCTGGATGGCAACTGGATTGTAGATAACCTTGGTTACTTTTTTCTGGACTTGATCCTGAGCCTGATTTGCTAGCTCAGCATCCTGGCTCTTGACAGACAAGGCTACTGCTGTGACATTTGGCTGATGGCTTGCTATCTCTTGAGGAGCAGCCAGCCTTTGCCTTCACCTTATGGTATCTACAATTGAATGGGGATGACTAGTGAAAAATGTAAGCATCCACTAACTTTTAGTGTCCCCAAGGATGTCTATAAATTTTGGATGGATCTACTAACTTGGTAGTTGGATGGGCTTCTGAAACCAGAAGACTTTCCATGAATTCAAGCCTCCCTGAACTACAGCTTTGAAAATACCCTGGGTTTCTATTTGTGCAAAACCATCCATTAAAAAATACTAATGAAAGAATATTTTACCCTTTCCTTAGAAGACTATATTTTATATGCAAGTTTTATTCAAATAATCCATATTTTAAAATGCCATTTATCATATATGAACTTTGAATAAGGAGCACCTCTCCAAAGTAATTTTCAAAAATAAAGTGAAGCAAATAAGCACTGAAAATCAGAACACAGTCAGGAAAATTATGATTTTGATGGAATATGTTATGCTTCAAATATTCTACATATGCTTAATTCTGCCTTCTGTAGTCTAAATAAATTCAAATGCTACCACTCATTTTAAATGGTGCAAAATAAGCATTTCACTAATTGTTCTAGAACAAGAAACTGGCCAGAGATCTGCCATGTATTCATATCAGCTTCTGCTATATACAGGAACTGTAAAAATAAGTATTTCTTCACATTTTCATTTCAAAACAGGCTATAAAACCACTTTACACACTATACATTATATATCAATTCAAATAATAAAAATACTGGCTAAAAATAGTAAAGACTTTTGGGGGAAGGGAACTATGTCTTCTCCCTGCCCTTTGATGATAGATGTTTGTGGTCAGTTTCATAAAACAAAAACACTTGCTTTAAAAAAATATATAAACACACCTTTCTTCTGTGAGCCCAAATTCTCTGCCTGAAGACATCAGGAGCAAATTGCCTTTGTGTTTCTCCTGCAGTCTCAGGGTCAGGCTCTTCAATTCCATTTTCTTAAACCTGCTCTCTTATCCATTGTGCAATTTTGCATAGTAATACTCTCAGATTCTTTTCTTAAGAAGCTAGACAAAACATGTTCTCAGCCCATCAATTTCGCATATTCCTTTAGCAAGATGAAAAGCTAATCACTGTAATCCCCAAAATTTGCCAATTTACTTTCTCTAATCTGTGGCTTTTCAGCATTTCTGGCAATATATTGCTTTGTGCACAAGAGTCCAAGTTAAAAGTAATTGCTTTTGCTCAATTTGCTTTTATGAAGGTACAAAATTCATCACATGTTACAGCATTGTCTGTTTCTCCAACAAATAATTCACCTTTAGAAATTTTATAAGCATTCTGCTGTGCTCTTTTGTTACATGAAGTGGCAAGCTGACCACTTTTTTAAATTCTTAAAACTTGTTGACCAGATGGCTATCAGTGTGTTAATAATGAATGCCCAGCCGTGATGGGCTAGGTATATAGTTAACGTTAAGTGATAGATAAATTCCTGAGTCATATGATGAAATAAGGTATAGAAAAAACACAGCACATATGCCCATAAAAACACTCTGAACATAGTTTTGATCATGCTGGATTTAGTGCCAAACCTTTTGATGCCCTAGCTTCAAGTAAGCAAGATTGAAATACCATAATATCAAGCCATTTTAAACAGCATATCTTGGGCAGTAATCCATTCAAAATAGAGAAAGGAGATGGCTGCAGAGTATCTGACTGCACTGCCAGGCTGTGTGCTGAAAGCATATGAGATTAAAGGTACGTAACATGTGGAAGCCATCTAAGCATCAATCAAGTTTAACTTAGCAATCAGAAACTGACCAGAAAGAGCAACATCGCACTCTGTTGCTTTTTGGAACTTCTTACAGTATATTTAATGAATTATGTTCTCACAGCTTGTTCTATGTATTGCATATAATCTGTCTGCCTTTATCCCTCAACTCTATTCTCTATTCTAGTCCTGTTCTCTGTATCAGATTATTTTTTAGTTTTTCTTCTGATTCTGCCTGGACCTGATGACCTCTGTTTGGAAAATTTTAAGCACTTCATCACAGGTCAATTTCTGTGATCATTCCCTGGATTTTCTATGTTGTATCATGTGCTCGTTTAGGGATTTGATCCCTTAATGTTCCAAAACTGACTCATCAGTTCAAATCAAAGGTTATCTCTTGTATAATGCTTACTTTGCTAGTAAGTATAGTAAGAAGTAAGTATAGAAATTCTGATACTTTCACTCTGTTATCACTGTCTCAAACCCACTTGTTATCCTTAAGCTGCAAGAACGGAAGTTCCCTACTCACTACTTAAGTACGTAGTCTAATAGTCAGATTCAATATTAAAGTAGCATTTGCCATTCCTTCAGCTACGCATTCTGAAGGAGAGTGGCTATGGCTGCTGTGATTCATTATCAGAGATGCTGATGGCATGCTCCAGTGTGCTATGACAGCTGTTATCTGTTTTGTTTGTGGGTAGTTTACTGTATGAACCCTGTACAATCTAAAAGAGAGTATCTCAACAAAGAAATGAAGGCAGACTTTGTCTCCCTTAGCAGCTATGCACTATATCCTAAGGATCATAGCATAGGAAGAAAATGTTTTCCCTGAAAATAACTGAGTATGTTCAGCTACTGAAATCTTCTAGAGTGTGAGAAGCGAGGGCAGTCAGATAAAAGACACAGCAGGCAGCAAAACTGTAACGTGTCCAGAAATCAAAATGCTCCACTGATGAATTTCTATGGGAAGACTGAACTTGGCAACTGTAGCAAACAGTAACGGCAGGCTTCAGCATAACCAGGATGTTTTCTTTCAATATGGTGGTCATTTTAGCTCACAGTTAACTGTAAAGGATCCATTCCTGGCTGTGTTCAAGGTTAGGTTTGATAGAGCCTTGGGTGACATGTTGTAGCGTGAGGCATCCCTGCCCATGGCAAGGAAGCTAGAACCAGATGATCCTGATGTCTTTTCCAACCCAAACCATTCTATGATTCTATAAGCTTATGCTGCTAATTCACAGAAACTGTTACAGGGCACCATGCAAGGGAAATTAGTAGAGCACAGTGTCTTTTCCTAATCCGCTTTTTATACTGTTGTAAAGATATCTCCTGGGACCTGGTGAGAATTGTGTGAAGTTACTTCTAACCCAAAAGTGACTCTAAGTTACTTGATGAGACAGAAGAAACTACCGTTCTATAAGGAAACACTGACTAAGAGAAAGATTGGTTTACAAGCCCTTTAACTTACATTACCTGACTGATATGAACTTTTTCCATTTCAAAGACCACCTTATTTCAACCTAATGGTGAGACTTGTTTTTTTTTTTATATGTGAACTTCTGATGAAGCAGCTGCTGGTAGTTTCACTTCAACAGATCAGGGACCTTTTCACCCATACCACCAGAGATTCTGTACTCATCAACTTTTTTCTTCTGGATTGTTATAGAACTTATTTGTTCACAATTTGGCACCCAGCTTTCATACCTAATGACTGACTGACATTTAACTAAACAGGTGGAAATCAATTGATATAAGGCACAAAGTACATCACTGTACCTTTTGTACTCATTTGTACACTTTTACACATAAAAGTTTACCAGGTTCAGCTGTTTTTCTATTAATTGCAGTATATAAGTGATGCTTTACAAAAAGCAACATTACTCATTTGAAACTCTGAAAGGGTAACTTTATAATATTTAGGAAAAAATATAATTTTCACAAAATAAAATTACTTACAAATGTCATTTTAAAATTTTAATTTTTAAAAGAAAATATTTTAAAAAATAATTTAACTGTCTTTTATTCATTCTTCCCTTGCACTAGATATTGTTCAGTAGAACTACAGAATCATAATGCAGTTGAGGTACAAAAGATCCTCTTAAGATCACCTAGCCCAATTACTCTGCTTAATGTAGGGTCATTTCAAATAGGTTGCTTGGGATATTACCCAGGGGTATTTTGAACATCTCAAAGGATGGAAACTTTACCACCTTGCAATGATTTTCCTTGCATTTCCTGTATTTCCCATATTTCAGTTTATGCCCATTGCCTAAGTCCTTTCACTGGTATTCTGTGTCTGGGATGGATTTAACCTTATTTATGGCCCACCATACAGTGCTGTTGTGGATTAGTGAGCAAAATAGTGTTGGTAACACACCAGCATTTTAGGTATTGCTGAACAGTTCTTAGCATCAGAAGTGTGCAAGAAGCTGTGAAGGAACACAGTCAGGACACCTGACCCCAGCCAACCAAGGTGATACTCCAAATCATATGACATCATGCTTAGCAGCTAAGAGCTAGGGAAAAGGAAGAAGAAGATGGATGTTTGGGGTTGTGGCATTTGTCTTCTCAAGTAACTATTATGCATGATGAAGCCCTGTTTTCCAAAAGGTTGCTAAACCTGCGGTTCAGCTGGTAGGAAGTACATGCTGGTAGGAAGTAGTAAATTAATTCCTAATTTTGTTTTGCTTGAAGAAGTAGCTTTACTTTTTAACCTGTCTTTATCTCTACCCACAAATTTTTCTCCCTTTTGCCATTCCAATTCTCTTCCCCATCCCACTGTGGAGGAGTGAGCAAGAGGCCATGTGGGTCTGAGCTGCCTCACAGCTAAGGATCAATCTGCCATAATCACATATGAGAGCTGCTCATTGTGCACATACCAGTTTCTGTATGTGTTGATTATTGTGTATCCCTGTGTTTTTATACTCTTTTAAGTGTATCACTTTTTTAAAAAATGTGTTAATATGACTTCTTATCCTGACATTATTAAATTTTGTGTGCATCTTGGAAAAGATTTCTGCCTATGTGGTTTGAAGCCCAACCATTCAAGTCTATTTGTACAGTTTTCACATGGTTTAGTTTATATTTGATACAAATAATTCTCACAGACTCTCAGAACATGATAATTAGCTTCAAACTAGATAAAAAAAACACCACAGAAATTGCTGCTCAGTTCTGAGCAGTGGTCAGTTCTGAAAACTTTAACCAACATGAGTCAGGAAGCCTGAAGTGTATGTACACAATAATATTTAGATTAAGTCAGTGGCATTCTTACATCATTTACTTTTTTCAATAGTCAGCCTTTCTCTCCATCTGCTTTGAAAATCATCTGAAACTTCAATTATGTGGCTTGATAAGAAGCTTTTCCTAAATAGGTGAATGTATTTTTTTTTTATCTACCATACTTCTGTTTCCTTCTAGCCCTGATAAACTATCTTAATTTAAACAAAAGGAACAAGGTAATGCAGCAGGAAAAGAAAAAAAACACACACCACACACCCCCCCCAAGACAGAATAGTGAAATGCTGTTGGTCAGTAAAAAAATAATGTGGAAAACGGGGGTGGGGTGTGATTGGGGGGTGGTGGGAGAGGGAGAAGGAATTTGGGAAACAATGAACTTTACTGTGACAAGGTACCTTGTAGGAAGGAAATCGGAGTGAGTAGTTTGTCAGTGCTGATGGAGATAGATGGCAACTTATGTACAAAATGTTGTTAAACTAAATATCCCATCATTCACTGTATTCAAAGAAAGCAGCATATACTGGTAGCAATAATCTATGCAAGTCATAATCTTTTACTGAGATTCTTTTTTTTTATTTTGCAAGAAAAGGTTTATGTTCTGAAGCCAACTGAAGTATTCTGGCTAGAACAGTTTGAGGTGCATTCATTTTAAAATAATATTAATGCAAAAAATAGAAATTAATACAAAGGAAGGTATGCTTTTGCCAGCTTTTAGTTACCTATTTTTATGCTAATACAGTAGATCATTTACAAGAATAATTAAAACATTTACTAAGTGTATTTATGTGCTAGTATCTAAACAAATACATTTATTGGGAAAAACTTCTGCTTGACATTTTGCGTTTCAACTGGCATTTGCTAGTTGCCAGCTGTCATAAGGAAAGAACTACAACACATGCCGTTAGCAGCATATGCCTTTTTGGGCACTGAATAGCTTTTTCATACAAAAAATCAAATGATCCATAACATATTATGCTGTCATTTAAAAACCACATCAGAACTGTAATGTTTTTCATACTCGTAATAAATTTTGTTTCCCAAGGCTCAATCTAGCATTTTCTCACCATGTTTGGGGACATAATGGGAGAACATTTATTCTATTAATTGGCATTACTTATTTTCACTGTGTTAATGGTCTTCTCAGTAGATTTCTCGTAGATTTCATGCAACAGTTTTCAGAGCATTTGATTTCTGCGCTCTGCTACTCTGTCAGATGTATCTGCTTTTTTCCTAATACAGTAACTTCTCCATCATTCAAATCTGTGACAAGTATTTACCAGATGAGATAAAGATCTGATAGCTAAGCCAGTCATGTTTGTTTTTTGCTACAGTAAACTATTGCAAAAATTTTTAGGAATGCGTGGTTAAATGAGATGTTCATTAGTCATTCTGTGATAAAAGTACAGATTAATTCCACTAATCACATTATCTTCTTTTCTTCTCCACACCCCACCCCCCC
>NDXB01006466.1:73463-86891 GCA_002631895.1 Agapornis roseicollis | reverse complement strand
GAAAAAGAAAAAAAAAAAAAAAAAAAAAAAAAAAAAAAAAAAAAAAAAAAAAAAAAAAAAAAAACCAAAACAAACAAACCCACAAACCAAAACCGAGCACACAACTGCAAGAGATGCTAGTTTGTGTCAGGTATCCTGTCTCTGCTTCCTCCAAGCTTCTTGTGTTCCTTGTCACTGGCAGAGCATCAGACTGAAATACCTTCCTTTCAGATGCATTGTCCAGATTCCCCCAAGTTTTCTCTTCTCCTGGCTGAAGAATACCAGTTTTCTCAGCCTCTCCACTTACAAAAGATGCTTCAGTCCCTTAATCATCTTTGTGGTGCTGTCAGACTTGCTTTATAAGTCTATGTATTTTTTGTACTGGTAATCCTAGAACTGGACATGGTACTCCAGGGGTGGCCTCCTCACTGCTAAGCAGAAGGAAAGGACCACCTCCATCAACCTGCTGGCAACACTCCCCCTAATGCAACCCAGGCTCCTGGCTTTTCTAACCCATATCCCTACATGACTGGACAAAAACTGTGCTTCTCCTGGGTGTGCTGCCCCTGCTTCTACCCACTGTACACTTGCTTTATGTCTGAATTCAGATGAGAGATCCATGCTCATCCATACCATCCTGCTCATCTCTGCCATCTTTGTGTGATTTCCTACTTCTTGGAATGCACCTTTCTTTAACTTCATGGAGGTTAACTTTTAATATCAACCAGTTCTCCTGGACTCCTCTTCTATCCAGGGCAGAATCACAGAATCATTACAGAACCATTAGGATTGGAAGGAACCTTTGGAGATCATTTGGTCCAACCTGCCTGCCAAGGCAGGGTCACCTAGAGCAGGTTACACAGAAACATGTTATGTCCAAGCAGGTTTTGAATGTCTCCAGAGAGGTGCATTTATATATCCTATATCCAAGAGGAATCCTACAAACAGATCTCTGAAGCGATTAAAGTCTCCTCTCTTGAAATCTTTGTTTCTTATTCCTTTCCTTCCTTTCTCTCACACTCTCTGCAGCCAAGGCTGCCTTCAACTTTCACACTGCTGACCAGTTCTTCCTAGTTCATAAGTATTAAATTCAGTAAAACATCTTCCTTCATTGGTTCCTCAATTACCTGTACCAAGATGCACTCAAGAAATCCCCTATGTACATGTACTTTGAAGCTGGAGCTTATGCAAAACTCATAATCATACCCATATGTATAGTAAAATTATGGTATGAGATTTTTACAGGACTATAAAACAATTCCAGTGTCTGTGTGTCATGAAGTCATTTCATCTGGAAAAAAGATTAGTTTGGTCACTTGGCCAGCAACAACAATAGCCTGACAGGGTGACAAGATAAAACAGAAGGTTTACCTTTATTTACCTATTTTATAATATGTAATCCATGATTTTCATTAACTCAGAGGGTTGTAAATTAATTCTTTATAATACATGCAGAGAATAACACATTCCTTTAGTGACTGGTTAATGTCTTTAAATGTGTTCTCTACTTCTAATGATAAATGCAAAAAAGCTGTTTCTAGATCTTCGTTTACTGGTTTTGTAATTTTGATTGTTTCCCAGAAGCATTGTTTGCCAAGGGCTTGTGGGTGTACAAAATGCCTGGACTTTCATTTTGATAGCCCATATGGTCTGCCTTGGTTTCCCAAATGCCTACCACACTGAAACCTATTTTCTTGGCAGCCACAGAGGTCTTTAAGAATCCATACTACCCATGTTCCATTGTTCAGGGATAGTTTGGGTTATTTTTATTATTTTGGCATGTACTTATGGACAGGTGTCATTAGGTGGAAGTGTATTGGGGTTGTCACAAAAGATGGACTTCCCTCCTCTTTTCCTGGTGAACAGATGTCCTTTGCAGTGTGCTGCAGGCCTTCCTATCTCAATCCTGTCGATAGCTGGCATCTCTTAATGGCAAGGGTTCTACTAACTTCTGAATGGGCACCCAGACATCCAGACAGATGGTCCTAGATTCAGGAAGCCAAAAAAATTTATGTTGATGTAGTATGTTTTTAAAGGCCATAATCGCAGCTGGTCACAATGAAATGGTTGTCCTTTCTCTGCTCTTATAACTATTATTCAGGCAATACGCTACTGCTACTTTGTCTTGGTCTTGATTAATATTTCAACTTGCATTGTATAAATTTCATTAAACATTTTCCTCATATATACATTTATATGCATGCATATGCACACACAATCAAATGGAATCAATCCCTGCAACGTTTCGCCAGAGTGACTTACTACTTAATTCATAATACTCAGTAGTTCTATAATCATTTTATATTCCAAATCTTTAGCACTTTCATCTCATCATTAGTTCACATCCAACACCTGTATTATCAATCAGGGTCAAGGTATAACCCTTTCTAAAGAAAATAGCATTAGATTGGACTTTGAATATTTTCCTGGTTTAAAATTTCGAAAGAGGCATTAGATTAAAACCATCAAAATGTTAAGGATTTTTTCTTAAAGTAATATTTACATGTGTCTGTGGAAATGTCTGAAATTAACCAATTATACATGCAATCACTTACACAAGTGACTTGGTTTCTGAAGGTTTTGGTGCATTTAAAGTTATATTAAGAATACAGTGACTTAGACAATTATATATAGAGGACACTGAAGTGAGCTGGGAACTGACTTTATTTCAAAAGTTATTTTTATAGAGGATTCAAAGAACTGTATATCTCCAGCATACAGATCATATCCTAGGTCAGTACAGAAACCAAAACCTCTAGAATCAACTTTTTATCTCTTTCAGCAACTTACTAAGTTGTAAATTTTATCTATGTCCTTCCTTATTGAACAGAACTGGTTTTCAAAACCTAGTTTTTTTCAAGTTGCTTTTTTTGAAGGCATACAAGAGAATTACCTTTTCTATATCAAAACGGTAAATACTTGTGTTCATTTAGTTCTACTCCGTGTATCAAAAGCTACTGAAATGATTAGAAACTGTGATAATACTTTTTTTATTCTATTAACAACAGTTTATGGCTTCTTTTTATGTTACTGAACACAGTCTCACTCGTATTTCTTTCAGGACACTAATGTCAGACTACAACTGCTACACTACTAGTTGCAAACATGACGTATGTTATTATTGTCATGGTATGACAATATATGGTAAGGTTTTAAATACATTATCTGTTCCTATATGCCCTTTTCAGAATGGCTGTTAAAAATTCACCTTTGTGCACAGAAATTACCAGAAGATGCAAAAGTTCAAACCAGACAAATATTTCCAAATATTAAATTTTCCCATGTGGTTTCTATATTATAGACGTAAGACCTAAATGCTAATATTCAGATTTACTAGGAAAGTGCATGACCTATTTCTACCATTTTCTTTCTTTAACATAACTGACGAGCTGCCATTTTTAACTGAGAGCCTAGCATGTCCTCAGGGGTATGTACTAAAAAAAAGGACTGCATAATAAAATCATATCTGTGGTGTTGTAATTGCCATAAAAAGGAAAAGAGATAATATTGAAATAAAGATTAACTATAGGAAAATAAAATAATGAGCTATAATCAGCTAAACGGGAGGCTTCCAGGGGGAATGAATGACAGGAAAGAAGACCTGTAGTTGTCATGCAAGCCCACCAATTGCTTCATTATAAACAGTACCAACAGAAACTCCATTTGCAGAGATATCAATGTGTCCAGCTTTGTCTCCCAGTAGTCTCACAGCTTTATTCTTATCAATGATTTATCTCAAATAAACCTTACAAAAATTCAGACTGTGAGAGTTGATATCATATACTCCCCCAGAACAGTTCTGGCAACCCTAGTTGGATTCAAGGAAAAACAATTCTCACAAGTTCGAATATTCAAGCCCAGAATAACCACCCCCCTGCAATCAAGAGAATTACCTAGCGGCAATAGATTTTTGTAGTTTTGGGTAATATTCTATTTTTCCCAGATAGGTGAAAAGATACAGAGTAAGATCAGGCAATATCTGACATTAAGTACATTATGAAGGTCACAGGACCCTAGATACAAGACAGAGCAGCACCTGTGGACCCTTAAAGGCTTCAAGGAGTTTGTGGTCTGTGGGAGGTGAGTGTGCAGTTAGGCTAAGCTTGTTGACATGATACTGAATTTGACTCCTTTATAGAGTTTTACAGAATCTGTAAGTCTGATGAAAGAAACAAAATAATTAAATGAAAAGGTAGTAAAAATTCAGGAGGAAACAGAAAAAATAAATATTTGTACATAATTTACAGTTGGGAGTATTTCAGGGCATTTCACAAAAGGATGTATTCAGGACAGACATTTTGAGAAGTGTCCTGGCATTCAGAAAATGTTACTTCAGCATGTATATTAATCCACTGTTTCTTCACTGCTTCAAGGAAGCCTTGCCTTCACTGGGGTTAAGATATCTATGTTGTCTTAACATGTTCCTTCTGGTGAAAGTTAGGTTTGCTATGATCATGCTTACACTCACACTGTATACCTGAAAACTGGTAAACTGTTGCATTGAAGCAGTGGATAGCATGTCAGCTCATAGTGGAGATAGAATTTAAGAGAGCAGGGTTAAACAACTGCTTTCTCTCCTGAGAATGTACTTATAGCTTGTAATAAAGTCAGTTTTAAGTCTTCTACTTAAGGTAATCTAGTTTAACAGTATGACAGAGTTAAGTGGACTCCACAAGTGAAATTATATGGCATATATTGGACTTGCACTCATTAATCTACTATTTTCTGAAAGTCATCTCTGGTACCAATTGTTACAGAATGGAAGATAAACACATTTTTTACTTTTCTAATTTTATTAATGACTACTGACTTATTTTAGTAGACCTCTGAATTGTATGTTTTACCATCAAAGTGACTAAATGTATTCCAACACAGACACATCTTATTTAGAGACCAGCAACAAACTGTCTTCATAAATTTCTTTTTTTTAAAGGTCTTCAAGTCATTTATCACACAGCTGCATCTGTCTCTCTCACTATTGTGTCAGTCATAACAGACTGTCCAGGTACAAGAACAAGCTCACAGTATGTGGGTATTTCATAGTAACATAGTTACTCTGGTAACTTCCCACAGGTCCTCTGGGAAGAATAATATACACTAACTGAGGGTTTTATTTGGTCTGCTGATGGTTATTTCACGGTAGCTACTGTCTTTTCAACAACTAAACTCTTTTGCTTTTATTTCTAGCATAAATTCCTGAAAAGGCAAGATTAACTCTTTGTCTGTGATTTTAGACCCAATAAAATGAAAACAAGAAACACCATTATCATTTCAGTGCTTTAGAACACGTCTTGTACAGAAGGTTGCATAAGCACTATGAGCTTCTGTTGAGAAACTGATTTATAAGAGGCCTCCTGCCAGGCGAGTATATGACAAGAGACTCAGTCAGTGTCTTCACAGTTTTGTAATATAATCAGTTCACAGAGATGTAATATAATAAACTGTGCTGCTACTGGACATAAGCATATGTAAAATCAGTGCCTTTTCTTTTTTTTCATTAATACCCCTGCACTTGTAAAGACTGAGGCCATGGGGTGATATATATAAATATGTGTTGTTATGTATCATATATGTCAATCGGTGTCAATAACTATAACCTGTGCTACTGATTGTGAAGTTATTTATTAGATGGGGATAAATCAGTTCTCTGAACCCAAGTCAGCTAGCCAATAAATTTCTGCACAAGGAAACTCAGCATGTAGTATGGAGAATAAAGATAAGCTGTGTTTACTAAAGAATTTAAATCTACACTTCTGCATCAGTCAGTGTGACCAGTTTATGTGAGCAGCAAGTACTCCGTAAAGAAAAGTCTGTATGAAAAGTTACAGTGACAGGTTTCTAGGGTGACTGCAGAAGGCAGATTTCTGGATGGGATGAGTACTGAAAACATATTCACCATTTAAAGAATAATAGAATCACCTAGGTGGGAAAAGACCTTTACCTGGGACTGCCAACTCCACCACTAAACCATGTCACCAAGAGCCCTGAAATATTATCACTGGATTATCACTGGAGGAGAAAGGGAGTGGTCAAATGCAATGAGCCCAAGCTACTAGAACTGCTGAAAGGGAGTTTCTAAAGCTCACGAGCAGACTGCACAATGTTCATCCTCTTTCCAGCCTGAAGACAAAAATGCCAGATTGATTATTCTTTTTCTTGCAGTTATTCATGTTCTATGGTCATTCTGACTTGAAATAGTGCTACTTCGGGGATTTCATCACTGCATGGCTGTGCTCATCATGCTCACCCTTTAAATGAGTTTGTTTTGGGCTAGTGGAAAAAAAAAGAACATACAAATTCTGGGCTCTTTTTGAAAGAGGACTGCCAGTGCATCAAAGCACTCTTATAAAGAACTGATGGCAGGAAACAGAAGACCAAGACAAGTCTCTTTTCAGTGGTGTCCAGTGAAAGGACAAGAGGCATCACATGCAAATTAAAACACAGGAAGTTCTACTTAAATGTTTACTGTGAAGGTAGCTCAAACAGTGGAACAGGCTGACCAGAGAGGTTGTGGAGTCTCCATGCATGGAAATGTTCAAAAAAGCAATTGAGCATGATCCCGAGCAACTTGATGAAACTGACCCTGCTTGAGCAGTGGGGTTGGCCCACTTGATGTCAAGAGATTCCTTGTAACCTAAATGATCTTGTAATTCCCTGATGCCAGACCTCTCTAAGGTTTGGCATAAACTGGCCACAACTAAGTTTGTACTGGAAAATCATTAAAAAAAACAAAACAAAACAAAATAATACATTATCATCTGAAATGTTCCCATGTCTCAGAAGTTTGGATCACCAAACTGCAAAAGAGGAAAGAGTACTGGTTTCAAAGAGAACTTTGACATCATGTTAGCCTATGACTTGTACTTGGATTCAAAGGAGCTAAAGTTTCTTTTGAAGTTCAAATTTAACTGAGAAAAATTCTGTGTAATAAAAGTAGCAACAGTCCAGTTAGCTCTAGTTCTGAAAGATCAGGAGAAAAACTAGAAATATGAATCTCAAGATGATATTTGAATCCACAAATAGCAGGTCTTGCATAATAAAGGGTATTATGCAAGTGTTTAAGAGTTTAAATTATGCCTGTCTTTGAACCTGGTTCTTCTTGTTGGCTACACATACTTGGGAAGCTAGAGTCTACCATTAAGTAGCAGGTGCTTGGTGGCAGCCAGCATGGCTTCTCTAAGGGGAAATCCTGCCTGAACAATTTTGGTGGCCTTCTATGATAGGGCTACAGAACTGATGGACAGGGGTACAGCAGTTGACGTCATCTACCTGGACTTGTGCAAAGCGTTCAACGCTGTCCCACACGACATCCTTGTCTCTAAATTGGAGAGACATCAATTTGATAGGTGGCTCAGCGTCCGTCTAGAGACCAGTAACGAATGGTGTCTGTCAGGGATTGGTGTTGGGACTGGTCTTTTTTAGCATCTTTGTCGCTGACATGGACAGTGGGATTGGGTGCTCCCTCAGCAAGTTTGACGATGACACTAAGCTGTGCAGTTAGGTGGATACACTGGAGGGAAGGAATGCCATCAGAGGTGTTACCGAAAATCCGGAATAAGAAACTTATCAACACCAATGGGATGTAGATAAGCAGACACTTCTTTATTACGGTGCTGGGTGCATGGGGGATAGCTCCTCCTAACATGCACACCTTGCACCAAAATCAAGCTTCTTACATAGAGCCTACTCACACATAAACATGTTATTCTCGAAAATCATCAACATATTCTCCTCCCATTTTCGATTCTGCGGTCCTGTGGTAGCAGCAGCAATCCTTCATTATTGCATTATCTTGGTTTTTACCTCTTCACCACTTTTTCCTGATTNCACCTTGCACCAAAATCAAGCTTCTTACATAGAGCCTACTCACACATAAACATGTTATTCTCGAAAATCATCAACATATTCTCCTCCCATTTTCGATTCTGCGCAATAAAGGTTAGAATCCTCTAGAAATGAGTCTGGGGTACAAAATGGGTAGGTGGTCAGTGAGTCGGTGGTCGCGATCTCCCCCTGCCGGAATTACCTTTTACCTAATTCCACGGTATCCTTGGCAGGTAACTATAAACAGTTACGGTTGGCTCTCTTTGCTCTCATTAATCTAGACCCTGACAGCTACCTACTTTGTTCTACATAAACTGCTTGTACTACCTGTTGCTATGAAATGATTTTGACCTATCCCTTTGGGTCCTGGTACAGGGCTATACAAAGAATTTCATAACAGCACCTGGTTACTATACAAATATACTTCTCATTAAAATGTTTCTTATAACTCTACATTACTAACTATTATTAACTATTGATTAAATTTTAATTACCAAAATTCTAAATATCAGTAACAGAGGGACCTCAACATGCTTGTGAGGTGTGCTGATGCCAACCTCATGAAGTTTAACCATGCCAAGTGAAAGGTCCTACACCTGGGTTGGAGCAATCCCAGGCACAGCTACAGGTTAGGCAGAGAAGAGATTCAGAGCAGCCCTGCGGAGAAGGACTTAGGGGTGGTGGTCGATGAGAACACAAACAGCGTGCGCTTGCGCCCAAGAAAGCCAACCATATCCTGGGCTGCATCAAAATGAGCAGGACCAGCAGGTCCAGGGAGGTGATCCTGCTCCTCTGCTCTTGTAAGACCTCACTTGGAGTATTGGGTGCAGTTCTGGTGTCCTCAACATAAAAAGGACATGGAGCTGTTGGAACAAGTCCAGGGCCACAAGNGGAGTATTGGGTGCAGTTCTGGTGTCCTCAACATAAAAAGGACATGGAGCTGTTGGAACAAGTCCAGAGGAGGGCCACAAGGATGATCAGGGGACTGGAGCATCCCCCATACAAAGACAGGCTGGGAAAGTTGGGGCTGTTCAGCCTGCAGAAGAGAAGGCTGCGTGGAGATCTCCTAGTAGCCTTCCAGTATCTGAAGGGGGCTGTCCTGGGTTCAGCAGTTGCAGTCAGTTTTTCTTCTCTTTAGTAGCTGGTGTTTTGACTTAACCCGGGAACAAGGCTGATGAGGCCGATGTTTTTAGTTGTTGCTGAGCGATGTTTGCCCTGACCAAGGACTTTGTGAGCCTCATGCTCTGCCGGGGAGAAGGGGAAGCCGGGAGGAAGGAGGGACAGGACTGTACTGACAGGACCAAACTGACCAAAGAGGTATTCCATACCATAGCACGTCATGCCCAGGAGGTAACTGGGAGTGATCCGGAAGGCCTAGTTCTCTCAGGGTGGTTGGAAGAGGTGGTTGGTCAGCACTCAGTTGGTGGGTGTCGTGAGTTATCTGCCGGTGGTTGATGGGATGCTGTATTCTTTTCCTTTATCGTTATTATTATTGGTGGTAGCAGCAGTGATTTGTGTTATACCTTAGTTACTAAACTGTTCTTATCTCAACCTGTGGAAGTTGCATTCTTTTGATTCTCCCCCCATCTCTCTGGAAGCAGGGGAGGGCAAGAAAGGGGGGTTGAATGAGTGAACGAGCTGCGTGGTTGGTTGGGTTTAAACCACGACAGGGGCCTATAAGGATGCTGGCGAGGGACTCTTCATTAGGAACTGCAGTGACAGGAAAAGGGGTAACGGGTTCAAACTTAAACAGGGAAGGTTTAGATTGGCTATAAGGAAGAAATTCTTTCCTGTGAAGGTGGTGAGGCACTGGAATGGGTTTCCCAGGGAGGTTGTGAGTGCTCCATCCCTGGCAGTGTTCAAGGACAGGTTGGATGGAGCCTTGGGTGGCATGGTTTAGTGTGAGGTGTCCCTGTTTATGGCAGGGGGGTTGGAACTAGATGATCTTAAGGTCCTTTCCAACCCTAACTATTCTATGATTCTGTGGTCACAAGGACGGATTTAGATTGCCAAAGGATGTCCCAAAGTATAGAAGGAAGATGGTTTGCTATAAGACTGTGGGAAAACAGCTTAACTGATCATGAGAAACAGCTACGCTGGGAAAATGACAACACTTCATAAATATATGCCCGTAACAAAATTGTGATGGACCATTTAAGCCTACACTGCAAAAACTTATCTTTTATTTTTTTCTTTTTAGCTTACATAATTGTCACCATGAGGTGTATCCAAACAGGACACAGTTAAAAGCTTCAGCAGTCAGAGCACAGTATGACAAAATCTCTAACGTGTGGAATTGCCAACAAATCTCTGGTTCTAAGGAACATTCTTTAAAAAGCTTCTGTCAAATATTTTGCTATTTATTATCATAATTATGTTAATACTCAGTATTATATACTATTGAAAGAAAAAATGCATTTCAGTTACATGAAACTTTTAATATTTTCTTTCAATTTTATTAAGATAAAGCAGACTTGTTATACAAAACTTAGAACCTTTTGAGCTACTTCCAGATCTGGGTTATTATGTGCTGTTCTCCAGCTGAACAACTTCTGGAGTTCTGATATGAAGCTCTGATTCAAAGATTCCTGAACTGAATACATGAAAACCATCCGCTTTTCTTCAGAAATTTTCAGAAAATTACATTTTTCTATGCATTGTGTAAAACAGGCGACACAGTCATTGAACTAGAACTTGTTGCTACTATATACTATGACAGAAAGAAAAAATCTTGAGACATGGCACAGAATGTCTTCATGTGAAAACACCAGCACCAAAAATAAAATACATCAGTCTGAGTAACGCAGTGAAGTCTCCATTAGAAACTTGCCAAGTTATCTTAGGAAAACAAGTTGTTGATTTACAGCATTAAAACATTATTATGTATTATTATTATCATGCTACTGGTTTCCATATTTTCTTATCGTTGCAGGTAAATTTCAAAACTGTAATAAAATATCTGAAATCACTTTTGATGAGTCTTTTTGATTAAAAAAGAATAATTACATATAAAGGATCCATCTTTAGAATCTGATATTTAAAGGTGTGTGAACAGCTTATTTTCATATTCCTATTTAAATATTGTTCACCTTTGAAGAATAGCTATTTTACAGATTTTTGATGATGTGGAGCTGAATTGTAAAGAATTTATAATTCACATTCATGTCTAATCCAAACCTCCAGAGAACTGTAGTTGCTACATGGAATGAAAGGAGATTTCCTTGCTGTTATTCAATCATCTTATCTTCTATCTATTACCTGCAGTAATCAGAGCAAAGTTCAAAAACTGTAAGTCCCTTTTTAAATTAAATACCATTAGTGTTGGCCCCACATCAGATTTTCTTGAGATCTCTAAAAAGAAATGCATGTCTTGGATATTTTCAATAGGCAATTCATCTTCATTTGCAAGTATGGAGTCTGAAATAAGGCACTGTGCATGAAACAAAACTTCACAGAATAGAAATGCAGAAACACTGCCTTCCTCTGAGAGCAATAAAAGAATTAACGCAATTTCTTCCACCTTTCTGGTATGAATGCTAAGATCACTTTCTTTCCAATCTGTTTAAATCCTATTCATTCCTGATTTAGCATCAGCGTAAGATTTTATCTCAGTCTTGAAGTGCCTGCCTGTCGCCAGCCTCTTATGGACAAGTATCTGATAGTGTTACAAGCAAAAGACCCACCAGCATTCCTTCTTTTTTGACAACTTGTGACATATTACCAGATGCTCTTAGAATCATAGAATGTTTTGGGTGGAAAAGGACCTTAAGATCATCTAGTTCCAACACCCCTGCCATGGGGGCAGAGACACCTCCCACTAGACCAAGCTGCTCAGGGTGGTGTCCAACCTGGTCTCGAACACTGTGAAGGATGGAGCATTCCACTTCCTTGGGCATCCTGTTCTAGTCCCTCAATGCCACAAAAATTCATTCTGTTGGACATTATTAATGGATTTTCTCAAATTGATGTGTAAATTTTGTTCTTCAAGTTTTAGGTCAATTTATGGCTAACTTTGATCATGCATTAATGACATATTAAAACCTGACAAATGTCTTAGAAAAAGGGAAAACCTGTGATTCGTCTAAAGGTGTGAAGAAGCACAGGGCAAAAGTAAGCAGAAAGTACCTCTAGCAGAATAATCTAAGGCTGATGAACTATCAGAGATGGAACCTAACTATGACACAAGTCACCTCTGCACATTGGCAAAGACACCCAAGATATCAACACAACAGTAGAGGCTGTCCAGTTTTTACTCTAAGGCTTTGATATTATAACTTCAAGAGTTAAAACTCCTGTGGGCATTACTATTTGGATTGCATTACACAACCTTTCCTTCCTTGTAAAACCTCTGACTTTTAAAGACAAAAGCAGATGTCACCTACAACAGTTTTGTTGGCTTTTAGATCTCTGACTGCAAGACAATGTAAGAAAGATTGAAAAGATAAATGCCTATTATTACTGCTTATTATTCAAAAACAACAGCAACCAGGTGACTAACCTGATCTGTTAAAGCCAATTCTAAACAACTAGCTCCTGTACTTTTTCAGATATTTGAATTCCTCAGTAATGGCTGGTTGCATATGCAGGACATTGTCAATCATATTTCCTGCCAAACCTCAGAATTCTGGAAAAGCTACAGCCTGATGTAGCTGGAAAAATCTTCAGTGACACTGTCATTGTGTTCCAGGAACACAGATTCTAACATTCTGACTGTTTGCACAGTTCTACCAGAAACAATGGTTCCTCTGAGTCTATTAAAGAAGTGAGTCCATTAGACAAGAGACACAGAGCAATCCTGAGGAGAAGGAATTGGGGGTGGTGGTCAATGAAAACACAAACATGATCCAACAGTGTGTGCTTGCAGCCCAGAAAGCCAACAGTATCCTGGGCTGCATCAAAAGGAGTGTGACCAACAGGTCAAAGGAGGTGATCATGCCCCTCTACTCTGCTCTTGTGAGACCTCATTTGGAGTATTGTGCGCAGTTCTGGTGTCCTCAACGTAAAAAGGACATGGAGCTGTTGGAACAAGTCCAGAGGAGGGCCATGAGGATGATCCAGGGACTGGAGCATCTCTCATACGAAGACAGGCTGGGAAAGTTGGGGCTGTTCAGCTTGAAAAAGACTGCTTGGAGACCTCATGGCAGTCTTTCAGTAGGGGGGCTATAGGCATGCTGGAGAAGGAACTCTTCATTAGGGACTGTAGTGACAGGACAAAGGGTGATGGGTTCAAACTTAAATGGGGGAAGTTTAGACTGGATATAAGGAAGAAATAATTTCCTGTTAGGGTGGTGAGGCACTGGAATGGGTTGCCCAGAGAAGTTGGGAATGATCCATCCCTGGCAGTGCTCAGGGCCAGGTTGGACAGAGTCTTGAGTGACATGGTTTAGTGTGAGGTGGCCCTGCCCATGGCAGGGGGGTTGGAACTAGATGATCTTAAGGTCCTTTTCAACCCTAACTGTTCTATGATTCTATTCTATTAAAGCAAAAAGTATTTGAATCAGGTCTATGCAATTCACTTAATCTTCCGTATGTTCAGTTTTTTGCCTTTGCTTCAGATTCCCATACTCAAGAGATATTTATGTGCCTATTTTGCAAAGTAGGCCAACTTTTTTTTTTTTTTTTTTT
>NDXB01006466.1:58147-73322 GCA_002631895.1 Agapornis roseicollis | reverse complement strand
CCCTTTTTTTTTTTTTTTTTTTTGTTGGATCTCTGATTCCATTCAGTTCTTCTTTTCCCACTTAAATTAGCTGGACAGAACTCATACTTATGTCTTAAGTTCTTAAACTTAATGTGTGCTCCAAAGACTCCAAGGCACTTTCCAACAATGAAACTGAGTATGACTAGGATGCTTAACTCCTCAAAATCATCATTTTTTCATTCATAAGAAATAGCTATTAATATAAATACCTGAATTTATTACTAATGAATATATATAAGACTATTTTTATATTTATTGGAAGCAATATAATATTTTCTGCATGTGAATGTCGTTACTGTTTCTGTTTTGCTGGATTGTTAATAATTGCTTTTGCTGCCATGTTACACGGCAGAGGGATGTGTTTGAATCAGAATTCTAACCAGCCAAGAATAGGAAACATTATTTCTTGCCTTATGGGAAATACAGCTAGTGAAGATTACTTTGTGTCTAGCAAATGCTCAGCACAGGGGCATTAGTGAAAAACCAAACAGACAGTGCACGCGAGAATTCTGAAAGTAGTCCATAGTTCCCTAAATGGATATAATTAATGTGAACCACATGGAAAAAGAATTCTGTAGGGAATTTCTTCAGAAGCTTTTTCAGGTTTAGGCTTGAATCTCTGTGATTAAGAAATTCACCATCCACACCCTCGGTATATCCAGTTGCAAACTAATTTTATTAGAGATCTTGTAGCAACATTAGGGAACTTTTAAAAATACATGACAAATCACAAAGTACTGAAATTTAGATTAAAAAAACCAACCTCAAACAGACACAGCATAACTCACACAGTGACACATACCTGAGTATTAAAAAAAAAAAAAATCACATTAACAACAGTTATTAGTACACCTACAATAATGACTAGTTCATCTAACTAGTAAGCTGAGTCACCAAACAAAGCTTACAAAGCTACACAATTCAAACAGGTAAAATTAACTTGTCATTTAATATTTTGTGTATAGATTAACTACACAGCCACAGATTATGACACATACTGCAGCATTTTATTAAGCAGTGATTTCCTTCCAGCTTTCCTTTAAACTTGCATTAAATTCACTGTACTACGCCAGTCTTTGCTATAACACTAACAAGCAACTGGTTTATTTCCAGCATTGTGTCTAATCACCTTAAACATGACAGAAATCAGAAAAACAACCAAACCAGAGAAGTTATTTAGGCTGTTTCAGCCTCCATGACTCTTTGCTGACTTTACCTCTGAGGTCCTGTCACTCTGAGGAACAATTTAATCCAGGCACACCTGTGGTATCACCCTTCTGACTCTGAAATCTATCAAATTTACATCAATAAGTAATCTCTATGAAACCAATAAAACAAGTTTGCATAGTTGAGTCTCATGTAAAAAATTTTAGCTACATATCCTTATACATGACAGCATTCTCCCTTTGCGGGAAGGCAAAGTCAGATTCTTTATACATTTCTCTCATCTGGGTGGAAAAAAAAAGGAAAAAAAAGCCATTTGTATAATGGGGGTCTAAAAGCAGCTATTAACAGAAAGCAATCAATGATAGACTGTGTTCTTCATAGGAAATTTATTAAGATATGGGACCATATATCTTTTTCTAAGGAAAACCTATGTATCTCAGGATACAGGAACTTACATCTCTGGGTTTTGGTCATTTTTTTGCAATGGGGACTCTCAGGAAGCTTTTTAGCCATGTCTGCAATCTGTTCATCTCTTAAAATGATGTTAACAGTGTACACTGGAAATTAAAAAACCTTTATTTCACTGAGACACTAAGATCAAATGTTACTTTCAGTATGAATTGTACCAGCTAACAATTAACCAGGTAGTTACCAATTAACCAGGTAATTAACAAGTAATAGAGTAAAATTTTGCCCTTGTGGCTTATCATCTGAGTTAATACAGAAGATTTAACACCTCTTCAGTATAACTCCCTCAGACTGCAAATTACAAGACTGACAATTTGCACTCATTACATCATTTACAAGTACAAGTGGAGATGTTTGATGAAGCAGAATTAAATAAAGATGCTTAAGTGAAACTAATTTGGTCTATCTACAGATGGTGACATCTGCAGCAAAACTGCTTTACTCCCTCCATAAGAAACAGACAGAGGTAAAGGCATGCCAATACTGTTTTTAAGAGGGAGGAAATATCACTAGAGATACAGCTGCTAGGGTCAACTGACGAGAAGGAAATAAAGGAGAAAAGAAAAAAGGTTAAAAGAAGTTGAAAGTACTATAACCAGAAAAAAAAACAGTTGGAAAGAAATTTGGCACTCATGAGGAGACAGGTTTAATATGGTAGGATCAGAAAGGGACAAAATATTCGCAGCTGACAGAAAAGACTGTAACTGTTAAGCACTGGAGCTGGGTATAAGGAATGTACTGGTTGTGCTCCTAACCGGAGTTTTACCCTTTTATGCAGCTAACAGGAAAATGGGAAGTGTCACAAAGTGACCCATCCCTATAGAAATCTCTGAACTGCAAGCTGTCTAGTTTCTCATTCATGGTTTGTAAGCAGTCCCAACTTAATGTGTAATTCAATGACTCAGAATTTGTTTAATTTGCATCTATGCTAATGATTTATTCAATCACATAATTGTAATTGGCAAAAGAAGCCTGTATATTTCTTGACAAAGCTTTCTAAGATTCTTTGCCAATTACTCATCTCTTTTTTAACAAGGTGTGTTTGTGTATGTGTATGGATAGTTATATTCTGGAGAAAATTTATGTAATTTTGTTGGAATGTACTCAGTATACTCTGAAAAACAAAAATTGAAAACTCTCATTAAGTGCACTGAGACAGTGGATATGCATCTTTCACATTTCAGTGGTTGTCTTTCATATGCTAGGTAAAGAGTATAACTGCACTGGGAAATACTGCTGTGAGCTGGAAAATGTTTAGTCTTTATCAAGCATTTTCCTTTTGGAACAGATACAGGCCTTTTTGGATTTCTGGTTCATCAGGCACTGATGTGCCAAAATTCTTAGCAGAAATGCTGGTAGCAGAATAACCTTATTTTGTTATTAACGAAACAACATTCTTGCATACATGAAACAATGACAAAACCCCAGAGCACAATGTTTCTTAGTGAAAGTGCAACTTTAAACTGGTGGTACAATGTAGTGCGTATTAGCTGTGTCAGGCTATGTTGCAAAAATTTATCAAATTCAAAAGCTATTTTTCAACACTCATTGCCTGTCGTTTGTTACCTAGAAGCAGCAGGGTTTTTACTGTTATCCATGGGAAGAAATCAGTGGCAGGTTTCTGCTTCTGGCATATCTCTGCTTTAGGATTTATGAGATTCTTCCTTTTTCCATGTTGGCTGTCATTAAATACCGTTAGAGCCCTCTACTCATAGTCAACAACCATAGACAAAAATACAAAATGAGAAAAGAATTCCTTCTTGCACATTCTGAACAAAAGGAATATATTATCCTAATGTTTATTGCAGAGAAGAATGATGCCTTGTGTGGTACCATATATGGTTATAATAAAGAACAAGACTGATAAGACAAGCTGTTTATGAAAATCCCACTGGCAATAACAGTAAAAAGTATATAACTAGATGGTCCTTCCAGCCTTAAAGATACTCTGTGCTCATGAGCAACCCTCAGGATATCCTTGCAACAAGCTGCCTTACTGCCTTAGGAAAGTACACGTGTCTTGTAAACCAAATTTATGATGTGAATAAATGTACCTCAGGAAGACCAAAGGCCCCCATACACAGATATCAAGATGTAATTATCTCGGTGTGTATCTTTAATTCTCCATAAATGTCACTCATACCCATAGCCTTCCCCTCTCCCTCCCCCCCTCAGTTTTCTAAAACTATGAAAACCTTTTATTTTTTTTTTAATTTATTCCTTCTGTTAGCTAAACTTAAGATCTAAATTCCATTTTAAAGATCTGCATACTGTACATTGATTTTACCTAACTGAATGCCATGAATAGCATCAGGTTATTCAATCACAGCAATAAAATTAAATTCATTATCACATATGAAATTGACAATTCTTTGTTAGCAGTTGAGAACAAGTATAACATTTAATTAAGAGAATGCATTGATATGATAATGGAAAATAGATTTAGGAAAATTAAGTTTTTATAGAATTTTGTTGTAATACAATTTCTGTAATGGATATTATTTGCCATACAGGTTTGGTAACTATTAAAAATACTTAATATTTTTTAAGGTAATGTCAATATAAATAACTTCAAAAGCTACCATCCAGAAGTCACAGATATTTCATTGCACATAACAAAGGCTATTTCACACAGTCAGTACTCAGATAGACAGATCACATAAAACCATACTGAACAGAATAACATATATTTAAGCTTATATTGTAGGCATGTCTGTATGATCTTTTGACAAGTTGCCTTGAACTGAATGAAGTTAAGACAGTGCTGATATAAAAGCTGGAGAACAATGCTAGCATATTCCCTAAGTGCAGAAAAAACTGTGACACAGATAAAAAGTCAAGCCTCTTCTGTTTGCCTCCACCTCTTGTACACTTCCTTTTGAGTTTTGTCAGGAACTCTTTTTTCACCCATGCCTGCCTCCTGCAAATTTTGCTTGACATCCTTTATGTCCAGATAGACTACTTTTGCAGTAAGGAGGTAAACCTTTCAAAACCCAACAATTCTCCTAGAAAATCCTTCCTTTTCTCCTGGATGATGCTTCCCCAGAGATTCTTACAAGGAGATCCCTGAACAAGCCACTATCTCACTAAGTACAGGGTTAGGACATTGCTATTTGCCTTTCTCCCTTCTCTGGTGAGTGTCAACTCCACAGCGCACAGTTACTGCAGACAAGGCTGCCCCCAACTTTCACATGCCCAGCCAGTTCTCCCTTCATTTTAAGTTTGAGGTAGAATCGAATGCTTTCCCTAAGCAGCTCATTGATCTAGAAGTTATCATCAACGCACTCCAGAAGTCTCTTGCATAGGGAAAATAGCATATGGAAGTGAAGTAGCATTGACTAAGGAAAACATGTGATCTTAGATGCAAGTTGCCTTTAGTTTTTTTGGGTGGGTTTTTCCTCCCCACACACACTAAACAACAGTTCAGCACAACTAATACACTTTTATAGCAAGTGATCAGGCATGAAAACACACAGATACAGCAAGAACTGTCAGTTATATTCTCAGTAAATATCCCTTATTGAACTTTATGGGAAAAACTGAATCCAAAAGCTGCCTCTCTGAAGTTACTAAGCAGGGTTTGGGTTTTTTTGTTTGCTTGTTTGTGATATAAGGTCAAACAAACACAACCAGCCAATCATACAGACATAATTCTAGGAAGAATTAAAATTCTTTTGATTCTCCTTCCCCATTTCTTCGGGAGCAGGGCGGGGGGGGAGGAGGGGAGGGCGGAGAAGGAAAGAAAGAGGTGGGGGGTTTAAACCATGACAGTTCATTTTGGTACCCAACGTGGGGTGCAAAGGGTTGAGATAATGACAGATCTGACTGGATTAATAGTCACTCGTCACAATGCTGATTAATTGGCTCTCAAAGTTGTTTCCTTTGAGCTCACAGTCTCAGTATATCGTACATTACCTACAGCCGGTGTTTGCTGCGTTAGTGCTTTTCAAGCGTGGGGCTTGGGCTAAGGTTCTTGTCTCATTGTAGTTTATGATAATGACTTGTAATACAATAGAATCATTGATCATGAAACTGATCTGGCTTATGTTCCCAGTGTTGTCACCACCTCTATACCTTGGGAGGTATATAATAAAAGTGCTTAGCAATTACACAAGCTTTCTTGGGTGCAGTAGGGCTCTGGAGAATGCATGTCCCAAATCTCAGTTCGATTGTAAGCCCTCTCTATCATGTGCCCTGGAAGAAGAAGGATTTTAAATGGGGCCCTGAGCAACAACAAGCCTTTGAGCAAATCAAACATGAGATAGTTCATGCAGTGGCCCTTGGACCAGTCTGGACCGGGACAAATGTAAAAAAATGTACTGTACACCGCAGCCGTGGAGAATGGTCCGACCTGGAGCCTCTGGCAGAAAGCACCAAAGGAGACTCGAGGTCGACCCCTTGGCTTTTGGAGTCGGGGATACGAAGGATCTGAGGCCAGCTATACCCCAACTGAGAAAGAGATACTGGCAGCCTATGAAGGGGTTCAAGCTGCTTCAGAAGTGATTAGTACTGAAGCACAGCTCCTCTTGGCACCCCGGTTGCCAGTGCTGGGCTGGATGTTCAAAGGCAGGGTCTCCTCTACACATCATGCAACTGATGCTACATGGAGTAAATGGGCTGCACTAATTACACAACGAGCTCGCACAGGAAATCCCAGTCGTCCAGGCATTCTAGAAGTCATCATGGACTGGCCAGAGGGCAAAGATTTTGGAATGTCACCAGAGGAGGAGGCCCCACCATATAATGAACTGTTAGAAAGTGAAATGCAGTACGCCTTGTTTACTGATGGGTCCTGCCGTATTGTGGGAAAGCATCAGAGATGGAAGACAGCCGCATGGAGTCCTCAAAGACAAGTTGCAGAAACTGTTGAAGGACAAGGTGAATCAAGTCAGTTTGCCGAAGTGAAAGCCATCCAGCTGGCCTTGGACATTGCTGAATGTGAAAAGTGGCCAGTACTTTATACTGACTCATGGATGATGGCAAATGCCCTGTGGGGGTGGTGACAGCAATGGAAGCAGAGCAACTGGCAACGCAGAGGCAAACCCATCTGGGCTGCTGCACTGTGGCAAGATATTGCTGCCCAGGTGCAGAGCCTGGTGGTGAAGGTACGCCATGTAGATGTTCATGTACCCAAGAGTCAGGCCACTGAGGAACACCAGAACAACCAACAAGTGGATGAAGCTGCTAAGATTGAAGTGGCTCAGATGGACTTAGATTTGCGACATAAGGGTGAATTACTTTTGGCCTGGTGGGCCCATGACACCTCAGGCCACCCGGTTAGAGATGCAACATACAGATGGGCTAATGATGGAGGGGTGGACTTAACAATGGACACTATTGCCCAGGTTATTCATGAGTGTGAAACATGTGCTGCAATTAAACAAGCCAAACAGTTAAAGCCTCTTTGGTATGGAGGACGATGGCTGAAGTACAAATATGGGGAGGCCTGGCAGATTGACTATATCACACTGCCACCAACCCACCAAGGCAAGCGCCATGTGCTTACCATGGTGGAAGCAACCACTGGATGGCTGGAAACATACGCTGTGCCCCACGCCACTGCCCAGAACACTATCCTGGGCCTTGAGAGACAGATCTTGTGGCGACACGGCACCCCAGAGAGAACTGAGACAGACAATGGGACTCATTTCCCGAATAACCTCATAGATACTTGGGCCAAAAAGCATGGCATTGAATGGATGTATCACATCCCCTACCATGCACCAGCCTCTGGGAAAACCGAACGGTACAATGGGCTGTTAGAAACTACACTGAGAGCAATGGGTGGTGGGACTTTTAAGCATTGGATACACACTTACCAAAGGCCACCTGGTTGGTCAATGCTAGAGGATCTGCCAACAAGGCTGCTCCGGCCCAGTCATATCTTTTACATATTGTAGAGCAGAACAAAGTTCTTGTGGTGCACATGAAGAATTTGCTGGGGAAGACAGTCTGGGTTATTCCTGCTTCAGGTAAAGGCAAACCCACTTGTGGGATTGCTTTTGCTCAGGGATCTGGATATACTTGGTGGGTAATGCGGGAAGATGGGGAAGTCCGATGTACACCTCAAGGGGATTTGATTTTAGGGAAAAACAGCCAATGACCTTAATTGTATTCTGTTGCCTGTTGTGTAATACTTTTATAGCCCATCAAATAGATATCTTCAGGTCACCAGCGACTGGCCCTGACTTCCCTCCAACCATCATCCCAACAGAGAATGAACTTTGATAAAGCCAGGCAAGTTCTGCAGTAAAGGAACAATCAGCATCAGCAGGCAACGAATCAACACTGCACACAGCCTCCCCTGCTCCAAAAGACTGTTACAAGGGATGGAACGTGACATCATGGACCGAATGGACTCAGCAGCATAGAGATTCGTCCATGCACTAAGAAATGATCTTTTTCTCTCTGTGTGTGCATGTGGATGTACGTATGTATGTATATACATATATATATATAGAATCATAGAATAATTAGGGTTGGAAAGAACCTTAAGATCATCTAGTTCCAACCCCCCTGCCATAAGCACTAAACCATGCCACGCTAGGCTTCATCCAGCCTGGCCTTGAATACCACCAGGGATGGAGCACTCACAACCTCCCTCGGCAAGCCACTCCAGTGCCTCACCACCTTCACAGGAAAGAATTTCTTCCTTATATCCAATCTAAACCTCCCCTGTTTAAGTTTTAACCTGCTACCCCATTCCTGTCACTATAGTTTCTAATGAAGAGTCCCTCCCCAGCATTCCTATAGGCCCCCTTCAGATACTGGAAGGTTGCTAGGAGGTCTCCACACAGCCTTCTCTTCTTGAGGCTGAACAGCCCCAACTTTCCCAGCCTGTCTTCATATGGGACATGTTCCAGCCCCCTGATCATCCTCGTGGCCCTCCTCTGGACTTGTTCCAACAGCTCCATGTCCTTTTTACGTTGAGGACACCAGAACTGCACACAATACTCCAGGTGAGGTCTCACAAGAGCAGAGTAGAGGGGCAGGATCATCTCCCTGGACCTGCTGGTTACGCTCCTTTTGATGCAGCCCGGGATACTGTTGGCTTTCTGGGCTGCAAACGCACACTGCAGTCGGCTTATGTTCATTTTCTCATTGACCACCACCCCCAAGTCCTTCTCTGCAGGGTTTCTCTGAATCTTCTCTTTGCCCAACTTGTTGCTGTGCCTGGGATTGCTCCAACCCAGCTGCAGGACCTTGCATACATGTTTACTAAAATCTACTGCATTTTAAATAGATCATTAGGCTTGTACTGGGTCCTATTGCAATGCACTTCAGTCCTAAATCGCCCTGTAGAGGTTCTGTCTTATGCATAGATGAGTTCTACCTATATTGTAAAGGAGTTTCATGTTGTTGAAGGAGCAAAGCTGTCCATTTCAGCTAAGGTGATCAGTTAAACTTTATCTATGCTGAGCTGTATAGACTCCTACAGTCTAATGCACAGCTGAATATAAAACTACTTTCTGACAGATTATAATACATCCGCAAAATCCTTGATCACCACAGAATCCCACAGATACACTTCTAAAGTGTGTTTTAATTTTAGTGCAACTGCTGCTTTTTGTTTTCACAAAATTCCACTAAGATAGTTATCAATTCCTTAAGTTTCATTAGAAGTGTGCTAAAATGAGCAGCAATTTATATAATCTCAGATTATTGTCTGGTTATTATTATCAAAATATAATTCACAGCACTATAAATAAGAGAGTAAGATGAAAATACAGGGAAATGAAGCATAGTAATGAGTAGAAAAATATCTAGTCTAATAAGAGTCCTACATAGCTACTGAAAGAGAACAGAAACCACACAGATCTTCCAATGACCATTTTTTAGGTGAATGTAAATAAGGGTGAGAAAAAAAGAATTTGCTTAAAAAGAAGAAAATTCTCAGATTTATATCAATTACGTTTCTTGTTACAACTGATATCAAGATGGTTGAAAACATTTCTTCCAGTTTGTTTGAATTTCTAATGGCAACTTTGATCTATGAGATTCCAATGACCTTTTTATTGCAATTCAGTTTATGATGAAAGGGAGAGGGGAATTAGAATCATAGAATAGTTAGGGTTGGAAAGGACCTTAAGATCATCTAGTTCCAACCCCCCTGCCATAAGCAGGGATACCTCACACTAAACCATGTCACCCAAGGCTTCATCCAATCTAGCCTTGAACACTGCCAGGGATGGAGCACTCACAACATCCCTGGGCAACCCATTCCAGCATCTCACCACCTTAACGAGAAAGAATTTCTTCCTTATATCCAATCTAAACCTCTCCTGTTTAAGTACTGTTTAACAGTACTTAACAAATTCTCAAAACAGGCAAAGGGAAACTGACCTTCCCACTGAGCAAAAAGGCCTTTACAGTAACCTTTCACCTCTAGTTTGAACTTACTTATTTAATAATGAACTTACTTATTTAATTTAAGTTCAAGTTTACCTTGAACTTATTTTCCTATAGAGCTGGTGGAGAGCCAGTTGCAGATATATGAAAAGTAAATCACTTGAAAATACATGGCTTTGCAGTTATTATAAATAAAAAGCCTGTTCTTGAGAATGAGGGAGGAGAATGGGAAAGGGAAGGAAAAATTATAAAAGGAAAAGGAAAAACAGAAAAAAGAAGGAATAAAAACAGAAAAAAGAAAGGAGAAAAACAGAAGGGAAAGCTGTGCAAGAGATCTTCCTGAAGTTTACCTGATTCCTCTGATCAGCTTCGTGGCCCTCCTTTTCACTCTCTGTATTTACTCATAAAGTCTCACAACTCTAACAGAATTGTACTGCATGTATTTTTTTTACCTGCAGGAAATGCTCATCTGACTTGTCTGAGAGATACAGCAGTTATTTTTCTAGACTAAGTAGAGACAAATGGAACCTATTTCTGCCTTGACTTCTATAAAATAATTTAAAGACTTTAAACACAGTTAAATGTCCTAATAAAATTATGTTCATAATCTATATGTTGCTGTATTTGTCTTTGTAATTTAGCTACCTTTAATTTATATTGAATGAAATTAAGTGACCTAGCCCAAGTAAAACATTATAGAATTTTTTTTAATTTTTTGTTACACATTATTTTGATAAAGCATATAGCATTATTACTAGAAGTATGATCCACATAATATACTGTCTTCTTTCCTGAAGCTTTGCTTTGTAGATCACAACTTCTGATTTTGTTAGAATCACATGAAGATAGTTAACACACAAACTAACAAAAATACATGTAAATATACATAGCAGCTATTGCTTAATTAAATCAAGCTCCTCTGCCGACAAAATTCTTCCAGATGGAGTTTAATAGAAACTTGAATTTATGCTATTTTTTAATCTATGTTTATAATATATAATCATCTTAATATATCAATCTTAATCTATTATATTTAATATATTCAATAAAATGTTTTTAATCTATAAAAATCTCTGTAGAAGAGATATATTTGAATCTGACACCCAATGTCCACTGTTTATCTGAGTTCTAAGACTTCAGGTTCTTTTTGGGTTTAGTGTCTGGATTATTTTTTTTTCCCTTTGAGTCACATCCTGCTATAAGGCAGCAATTTTTCATTGCTGCTGAAAGGAGGCCATTCCAGCTGGCTGCAAGATGCTCCAATTACTAAGAAAGCTGATCAGTTTCATGCTGAACTTTGGTATATCAAGTATTCCACTTACAACTGATTTCTTCACATCTCCACACTTTTAGCAGCATAGCTTAAAGAGCCAACTGAGAGTACCCACAGGAATCTACATCAAAACAGGGTGTATTGTAAGCCACATCTAGACTTGCTGCCCATCAGTTTCCATTCAGTCTGTGTCCAAAGCTATGCTGTCTGTAATCCTCTACATGCCTGTGACATGTCCAGTTTTCATTTTTCTATTTGATTTCTCGCACGATAGTAGTGCACTGTGCTGCTGCAGCACATCTTCCCTCCCTACTGTGCTTGGTATGTGATTGCACTGTATTTTAATACGCTTTCTTTACTGACTGTCAGGATAGGTGTCATGGTTTAGACCCAGCCAGTAATTCAGCACCATGCGGCCATTTGCTCACTCCCTCTTATCCCCCTCTGGGCCGGATGGGGAGGAGAAGTGAAAGAATGTAAACCCCACAGGTTGAGATAAGAACAGTCCAATAAGGAAGTATAATACGTTACTACTAATAATAACAGCAATAAAGGAAATAACAAGGGAGAGAATATAAAACTAAAGGGGGAAAGTAAGAAAACAATATACTCAAGTGTGCAAAATACAGTTGCTCACCACCTGCTGAGAGATACCCAGCCTAACCTGAGCAGTGATCAGTCCCTTCCAGGTAACTCACACACACACACACACACCCCGTTTATATGCTGGGCATGATGTGCTGTGGTATGGAATACCCCTTTGGCTAGTTTGGGTCAGGTGTCCTGTTTCTACTCCCTCCCAGCTTCTTGTGCCTCTCCTCACTGGCAGAGCATGACAGACTGAAAAGTCCTCCATCAGGGTAAGCGCTACTCAGCAACAACTAAAACACTGGTGTGCTATCAGTGTTGCTCTCAGACTAAAGCCACTACACAGCACTGTACCAGCTACTAGGAAGGAGAAAAATAACTGTCACAGCTGAAACCAGGACAATAAGTAAGCTCCACCTTTTCACTTTACAGAATTTGAAGTCAAAGAAGGAAAGCAGAAAGAATAATGGAAAAAATTTGTACAACGCCTGTTTTTGAGACTCATTATATGCTATTTTATATTTTGTTTTTATTTGGGACCCAGTACTTTTAATGGTGATCCTTCCTATTGCAGAATAAACATTTTATCCACTTTCGCTCATTTTCCTTTCTATTCTTCATACTCCTGAAGTCTGTATTTAGTATGACCTTCCTTTTAACTCCTGATTCTATCATTCCCTTCCACCAGCATAGTTTCCTCTCTTTCTGTTAACACTGTATAGATAAATATTCAATACTCACTGAAAATTATAGTTGCCTTATGCAATACTTGCACTCAATGCAACACTAACTGTTCTAGTGTCTGCATGCCTCCTCTGTCCCTCCTACCTTTATAATATTGCAGCATGGAGAGATGCTAAATTTCAGGCACCATCAGTACAATGTTGGTGTGAAAGAGTTGCAAGCTCACACCTTAAAGGACAGCATCTCCTGGTAAGATCAAGATCCAGAAGATTAGCTCTACCAGAAGCAGGCTGTGAGATTAGCAGATGCAGGACACTTGACACACGATAGACACAAGTTGCCTACCTCAGAGTATGGTTGATCCTGCAGTATCTAGGCTCAGTGGAGCAAATCAAGGACAGAGCTGTTAATTCTTGCCTGTGGTACAGTACTGAGTGTAATGTCTGCTCAGTGTTACCTAATAATGATAATATGTTTTATTTATAGTTTCATCTGACCCAGGCTCATGTTTCTTTCTATTATTATGTCTGAACATTAGGGATGAAATCTTAGGGGGTTTTGTACAACATCTCCAAAATATTTTCTCTTGTCAGAATGCTGTATTTTTTTTCCAATTAATATGCTTTCTTCCTTCCCTTTGCTATGAGAAACATTAAAATGGTTTTAATCAAACTCTGTTTGCCATCTGCTATTCTTAGTGTCTAAAAGATACTACTTTAAGTGTTCCTCCTGATTCACTGCACCCAGAAAATTCTGTTTGTAAAAACGTGGGGGGTAAAAACAACCACCAAACCAAAACAATCCCCTACTGCTGTCACAGACATTTGCTGTAAAATAAAAACAGCAGTAATACTAATATAACCCCTAATACCCTGACATTTCTTTTCTCTGATTCTCCTTCTACAGATTGAGATTTCTTTTTTAAACATGTGCTTTCAGCTGCTTCTTGTCTTTAACTTGTGTTTAGACCAGCTTTTATTTTTTTTTTCTTATTAAAGACACTTTACTTGTCCTGCTATCAGTCAGGGAGAGTGCCACACAATTAAGAAATGGAGGGTTTACACAACAGAATACATTTCAGAATGTACAGAGGGAAAATGACATTCGAGGGAGCAGAGTTAATTTTTTTTTTCTTTTGGAATTTTGTCCTTACTTCTCTATTTTGCAAGTTACAGTCTTTAAATTTTTGGATATATTTTCTCAGCTGATTGTGCATCTCCTGCTTTTCCATAAACACTTATTTTACATTTAAATGGGCAAGTAAATTTTTTCCATGATTTTCATGATCTCACATTAATCTCTCCTCTTATCATCCACAGTGTGCACTGCTGAGGAACATGAAGTGTGCTAAAGCAGGTGTTGAAATAACTTTCATTGGTGTATTCAGACTACGTAACTTCCTCTAGAATATATTCATCCTCATTCTTTCTGACACTGCTTTTTATCATTCTTGTAAGTTTTGCTTCCACACCATTGTGCCTTTCTTCACAGGGAAAAGCACTTGAAACATAGAGTGGGATGTGTGTGTGTCTGTTTTTATTTTTCTGTCGTTGGATCACACTGTTATACACTATATTTAGTAGCATAACCATCTGCTCTTTTCCTCCACTTCTGAATACTGTCCCAAAACCTCAAAGACCTTTAAATGTATTGAATTTGTGCTTATCCCATAGTGTTATCTAGAGCAGCTCTTGTAATGGTAAAGCAGTACCATTTTGTAGACAAAGACTACCTCTTCACACCATTTCTATGGGAAGTTTAAAGAGAATAAATAATTTATTACATTCAAGACTGGGCAAAATGTTCATTAAATATATATAGAGAGACCTAGATTTTAACTGGAGATGACTTTAGCAATGAACTTGAGGTGCGTCAATTACAAACATTTGACTTGGTTAGTACCCTTAAAGAGGTGGGTTTTTTTTCATATTAAAACCAAAATAACCCCACTACTAAGCTTCATTCCTCTGATACTCAAGGAATCTGAAACGTTAAGCTTCTTTATAAAAAAATAACTGTAATGCAGCAATATAAAATCTAAAGTAATACCCCAGAGTAATTTGCTGCAACTAGAAATGTATTAGATCATTAGACTGTGATCCAACTGTTCCTGTATTTGAAGCTGTTTACTCTAAAACCTGAACTCAATGTCTTGATCTCTATTTCTCATTTAAAAGCATGAATTTTCCATAAAGCAAAACAGCAGTAAAGGTGCTCACATGCTATCAGTCTATATGAACTCTCTTGCTTAGTAATTGTGTTTACAGGTCATCTGTTCAGATATTTAAAAATTATCTGGAGTGTAAGCACTCTAAAGAATGGCTTATTCATGTGAAGAATTTGCAGGAAGGATAGGAGAAAACTAGTTATTGATATTGAGTAAATAGTGACAGAGAATGAATTTGGCAGTGGTAATGAGACTGCAGTCACATCATCTGCATTAAAACTTGCCATAACTGTGAGCAGTGTTAAATGTCTCTCTCACTATTAGGACTGAAGGAACAATAAAAGGGAACTGTTTATCTATGATGGTGCCGTGGTCTCAGCAAAAATACAGGGTCCTCTTAAGCAACGGAAAACTTGAAGTGGCTTTGAACAGCATTTTGTCAAAAAAAAAAAAAAAAA
>NDXB01006466.1:31314-42632 GCA_002631895.1 Agapornis roseicollis | reverse complement strand
GTTTTTTTTTTTTTTTTTTTTTTTTTACAGAGAAGTCCTCCTCATTATGTTAGATTGTTAGTTAAGTGTTCTGCCAGTTCTGCCCTTAAATGAAAGAAGAAATACCAATTATGTTAACTGGAAAATTATTTGAAGGATAAAAATGCAGGAGACCAACTAGCACTAAAACTCAACTAAGATGATATAAGAGCGTCTGTGCAGGATGGATGTGGTACAGAGTTTTAGTCTTCTGATGTCAGAGACCAGAGACATGAAGCTGCTCCCTGAGGTAAGCTGATTCAGTGATTGGTGCATGGAATGAAACTCATTCTCGGCAAGTTTATGGACAGCACCAGATTGAGAGGAGCAATCAATTTATTGAAGGGCAGGGCTGCTCTTCAGAGGGACCTGGACAGGCTGGAGCCATGAACTTACAAAAACCTCTTGGAGTTAAATAAAAGCATGTCCAAAGTTCTTCATGTGGGATGGAACAGCCCCAGGGAACAGTGTACACTGGGAGCCAGTTGTCTAGGAAGCAGTTCTACAGAAAGAAATCTGGGATACAGGTTGACAGGAAGTTGAAAATAGGCCAGCAACATGTCCTTTCAGTGAGGGACACCACACACATCACAGATAGTATTAAAAGTGTAGTCAGAATATCCAGGAAAGTGATCTTTCCCCTCTATTCAGCAGTTCTAAGACTGCATCTAGAATGCTATGCTCGGTTTTGGGCTCCCCATTGTAGAAAGAATACTAGGCTCTGTGTTTGGGCATCCTGGGGGATTGGTTGGTTTTGTTTGAGGAGGTTTTTTGATTGTTTTTTTTTATTAGAAAGATGGTTAAACACACAAAGTTCATAAACAGCTTTCTTATGGACAAATATCTGAACAACCAACCTAGTAAGAGCCTCTCTGAGCTGGTGGCTGGATTAGAAGATTTCCACAGGTCCATTCTAACTTCAATAATGGTGATATGATTTTATGTGCTAGACTTTAAATTTCATTATGTGGAAAAACCTACAACCTGATCTAAAAACAAAAGTAGAGATCTGAACACTTAAGTAAAATATTAATGTATGAAAACACCACACACCTTTACTATTTACACTTAAGGAAACTTGGTCAATGTCACATCCAAAGTGACATGCAATTAAGATGCTAAAGCTATGACTTGTAAACCTGATGAGAGGAAGCAATATTTTAGCATGCAACTGTATATATTTTAATTATTTCACATACACAGAAATGCACACATTACAGAGAAATCACAATCCTTATGTACATACCTGTACATTATGGATATTTTAAGTATGAAAGTAAATACAGCCACAGCAACATTCAGTGCTATATGATTAAGACTGCACTGTACAACTTGCCAGTGCAGGCAAAAGGGACAATTGCAGAATATTAAGAAAAGAGCAGGACAAGATTCTAACACTGATAGAGCAAGAAGGATATTAAAAATGTGCAGTCTTGAAACACAGATAACAAGACATGTTAAACAGGAGACCAGTATTAATGCTGAAAAATTGGACTGACTTGTAACAAGTTTAAAATGGTAATGAATCAATGAATGGAAAGAGAAAAATAACATTTTCACCTCTTCGCATACTTTTAAGAGAGCTTCTTTTGATCACTGGCTAGATTAACATACTTGAGTCTACAAATCACATTTTTACACGAATCAAATTAAACAAATCCTCCAATGAATAGTGCTTGTGTTGCATTACTAATATATTAGCTTAGATTGCAAAAAACCGGAAAACAATTACATGCCAGTAAAAATTTTTGCTCTAGTACACTGCCTGAAATATCAGAAGTGACACCAGAAGGTGTCACAAGAATTATGTCTCAGTACTAAATAATAAAACCATTAACATTTTTACATTTTTGTTAATCATGAGCATTTACGTACTCATAGAAATGAAAACAAAAGGTAGCTTGCCAAGTCTGTTGCTACGCTATTTGGTGGGGGGGGGGGAAGCAGCTCAAATGCACAAACCTGATAAGGTTTGCAGAATCATACCTAAACTGATATGTAACAAATTGAACAGCAGATTTTTATGGCAGCTTTAATGATTTCTGCAGTTTTAAACAAAGGTCAGAGAACACCCATTTCATGCTTTAGACACTAGGGAGATGTGATTCAACAAAGTAGCTTTCACATCTAGTCTACATTAAGATCACTAAGATGCTCTCAGTGACTCACTCAGATGTGTGCACTAATGTACAATTTTTCATCTTCTATACATGTACTGGATTTTGCATTAAAAATTACTCCTGCATATTATATTGAAAATTTATTAGCAAAACATCATAAGTCATATAATCATAGAAAAAATACTGGAAAGGAACCTAACCTGAACTATTCCACACTTTCTAACACTTCCCTCACTCCCAATTACACTATTGAGCGTTCACCTGCAGGCAGTGCAGTTTTATATACTCTTCAATCTGTAACTGATTATTCCCAGTAGACTGTCTTTGGAAGGAAAGCAAGCAAAGACTAACAGACTATAGCGGTGCTGAAAAATAGAACTGTTCCTCACCATAAATAAGGTGATCGGTACCCTACTCATAGTAAAAGAGTGACCCCAAAGACTCAAGAACAGTTCTCAAAACCCAGTCGATAGCTTTGTGTCTATTAGAAATTTAAGTCTTTTCTCCTGTTTAAGACATATAAAAGCTGCCAGAGACCACTTCCTATTAAGCAAGGAATTAAACATTTTTTTTTTCATCTGCAGAACTTTCAAGGCCTCTCGAATGCCAAGCTCCTTTACAAGTTTGGCTATTTACTTGGTGCCTAGTCCAGCAGACAGACAAACATCACAAGCATTGAGTGAAGTAAAAAGCTATGAGGAAGAAAGGAGGACAGATCAGAGACACTTTAGCCCTTAAGATCATACATCCTCATGAAATCTTCTGGCTTCATCACAAACTTTCTTGTACATGATAGATTCCAGTTTCTGTGAATTAATTCCCTACCTAGCACTGGAGTAAATGTACTTCCCCAAAGTAAGGCGGATTTAGAATTTCCATCGAATTTAATAGAAAATAGTTCTTCTTGTCTAAAGAAAAAAAGAGGGAAAAAAACCAAAACAAAACAAACCAACCAAACAAAAAACCAATGAAACAAACAAAAACCACAAAAAAATCCAAAAAAAGACACTACACATCCAAAACCTGAATCCTGAAAGTTATGTCCTTTCCCTCAGACTTTCACTTTAAAAAACGTTCTTAATATTTAGGCCCAAACTGAACAAATCACACATTCTATAAAAGTATTAATAGCTTTCCCAGATCTGTTTTTACTTGAGCTGGTTTTTTAAAGCGAAAATATTATAATTACTTAATTTGTCACTGAAAATATATTTTTGGACTTCTAAAAATTTTGTATGCCATTAAGTAGCTTTCATTCAAGTTAACACAAACTCAATTAGCAGAGGGAGCCTTACATAGAGTTTTAAGATGGCCCTGCACAATTCCTGACACTCTTTGCCTCAGCAAGGTCAACTAGAAGTCTCTCCTCATATTTAAATTCTAGATAATATTGAAAGTGCTTTGCATCATATTTTGCAGATCTAATTAATAACATCTGGACATCTGGGAACAGGTTTAGAAGTGCTAAATGTGTAATTGCTAAGAAATACATGTGCCAGATAAAAGTAGTGAGGAATGAATGGCATATTATTCGCAGGAGAATAAAATTTTTTCCGGTAAAGTACTTCATGCTTTATTCCATCCCACAAATGTGAGAAAAGGGAAATACAGTAAAACAAAGAGAAGAGGTAGGTCCTGATCCTCTCTTGATATCTAGCAAGCTTGCCAAGTATCCTCAACAAAGGGACAAGCAATGAACAATTATGCAACTGCTAAGTGAGTGTAGAAAATCACTTAGATTAGGTAGAAAGAACACAATATGAGAAATTAGAGCTATTCATAACAGAATTTCAATTAATGGGTTATTACACAGGGACAGACTGGAAACAGATGAGGAAAAAATATCAGTTTTTAAAACAGCAAAACAGGAAAACATGGAGTGAAGCTCATCCCATGCTTTCATACCTCCAAACACTCCATCATTGATTTATCCAGTCTGCTTACAGATCTGAAGTTGAGTTATTTTCCTCTTTTTATCAACCCTGCCAGTTTACCTTGGAGGTCAAATGAGTGGTCTAAATCTTGTGGAGAGCCTGTTCTGACCACCTAGCACATGGATGAATCCACACAAGTTAAATAATAATACTAGCAGCATTTTGCAAGTGCTGCTACTGTAACATCAAGTTAATTCACAGATAAAGGAAAGGCTTACTGTGGTTTTGCAAGAGCCTGAAAAAATTTAAGCTTGTCGCCAGTTACAGAGACAAAACTAAATCATAAATTTAAAAACCAAACGTAACTAACAAAACCAACAAACAACCCACCTATGGCTTAAAAATTTGAAAAACTTTAAAATGTCAAATACCTGAAAGGACACTAATGTCTTATTTCAGAGTTGTACAATTTAATTACTTTACTGCCCAGCTACTTATAAAAATAATAACTGTAAAAGCTATGTGCAGCTCAATAATTCACATGCACAGCAGAAGTGTAAAAGAACTAGCACTCATCTCAAAAGAAAAGCCAATGTCAAACAAATAGCCATTTCATTTCCAGAACTGACAAGAAGGGTGATCTGCTTTAATATTCTCTGACTGACCTATACCTGCCCCAGAACATACTCAGTAAAATGCCTGGAAATGAATAATAACAAAAAGATTACAGGCTTTGGGTGTCTACAGATCTAGGTACTTAAGAAGTTAACTTGCCAGAATTAGTTTTTATATGAGTATGAAAAATTCAGCCATACAGAGGAATGGAATCTGTATAAAAGTATGACTAAAAAGAAGAATTCCATCACCTGACTGGATTGCACAGAATAGGGAAACAACCCCCCCCCAAAAAAAAAAAAAAAAAAGCTAAAAATAAGCATTTAAAGTTGTCATAGAACGTGCAAGTCTTGAACAGGATGAGATACTTGTTATACTTATTCAAGTAAAATGAACCTGTAAATAGTCTATTGCTCATCACATAAACATTAAAAGGAAATATTCAGACCAGTGCAAGAAGGCTTATCTACACCGCTAATAAAATATAAGGCTGGATCTCTAGTAGTGCAACAATGATAGGTTGTTTCCTTTTATTCACAATAGCTTCAATATTGCTCTCCATAGTCCTAAACTACTGTAAAGTTCACTACATCCTGCTGCTGTGGTGCAAAGGATCCCTGGATTTCATCTGAAGTCACAGTTAATGACATCTGAAAGTTTCCTCTTTATGCATCTCCTCAGCTTTTGTATGGAAAATTGAAGAGAATTATTCGCTCATTACAGGGAAAAGCAACCACACCGCCAAAGGAAGTCAGCCCTCTATACATCGAATCTGCACAACAGAGCAAAAGCTGCAGAATGCTATGATGAGCCGTCCCGCCCCACCCGGTGAGTGTGCGGGAGCTGATCTTGCATCACACTGTGCCACCGTGGCAGAAGAAGCCACAGGCCCTCTGGAGGGTGAAACAACAATTTATTTTGTTGTGAATTTCCCTAAAACTGTCATCAGGAACAAAGGTCTTGGCAAGTTCTTATGCTTATAAAGAATCCAAAGTAAAGAAGAAGAGAAAGGAAACCACAAAAGAAAACAGATACACAGCATCACCAACCTGTGGATCCAGCGGCGTCCTTTCAGCTGCAATCACAGCCCTTTAGCTCCTACCATTTTCAGCCTGTGCTGCCACATCTGACCAAGACGAAGAAACGGACAATCGTGCCCCTGAAAGGCCTTCTATGGAGTCAGGGGCTCCTGGACCCTCCCACAGGCAGAGGCTCACGTTGACACTCTCAATCCACCGGGAGCTGTTCTGGAGGGTTCCAGCTGGCGGCAGCTGTCAGGGAAACCGCAGCCCTGGTTCACACTGTGCTCTGGCAGGCAGCGCAGTCTCTGTCACTGTCTCTGGGCAGTTTGTTGCCGTCTTCATGGCACCAGGGCAGACACCACAGGAAAACCATCCCCCACGTTGGTGGAGCACCCTCATGCTGTGTCCCCAGTATATGCCTGAGCAGCAACGCACTGCTCACTGCCAACAGGCTCAGGCCTCCCTCAGGGCCGGCTGTCTGCTGAGGTGTTTTGAGATGCACGCAAAAAAAGGGCCTCTTGGCTATCACATGCATTATGACATTTTTCTAAATTATATCACACCAGAAAACTGGTATTTCAATATAAGTAGTATAGCAGGTGTACTCAAAGTAAATAGTTTCATCCAGGGAGGAGTTTCAGTTGTATTTTACAGAAACAACAATTATACCTTTCTTTAAAGGAATTTAGCATATTGGAACCAAACAAGCTATAGATGTTAATACAATTTCAGAAATAACTTTTTGAACAGAGTGGAACGGGATATTGAAATAAAGTAATCCAATGGCATCGATTAACTGATAATAGCATGAAACCTGTTGTCGTAGTGCTCTCAGTACTCTCTACTTAAAAAGCCATTGAACAGAGAGATGAAACAAGTGGAGAATAGTGGCTCTTGTGTGTTAGCACTACAATTTCTCCCTTCATAGGATACAGGTGTGTTTGATAAGGGGAGAAAGGGACTCTTTCATGCTTTTATGTTACTGTTCCTTCCACCAGAGTACTAATTCTGTTTCTCAGCATGTATTTTCTCAGTAGCGCATGATATGATCCTTCATCAAACTCTCCTTCACCCGGTTTCACTGTGAAGCCTGTGCCTTATGTAGTTTTTAACACTGTGGGCTGAAACCAGAATATATTTCCTGAGAGTATGATTTTTAAATGCCTTGAGAAAATTAAAATGGTCTCTTTGTGTTTTCACATAATACTTACAAAAGGGTGTTTCTGTGTATTAGTTTGCCCACATAGGAAAGAACTCTTATTTTTATAAAGATCTTTTTCCAAATTCAAAACACAAGGGTGTTTTAGCTGATTAAATGCATACTTGCAGAGGCTTTTTTAGTTTCATTCATATAGCTGTAAACCGGTGCTACTTATTTGCTGAGGGATAAACAGTGTTCACAGAGTTTTCAGTTGAAAATGACTAATACGCAAATATACTTTAAAATAAAATGTAAAATCTTAGATGTTAGAGATAAATATAGGAGGAAAATCAATTCTGTTGCATTCTGTAAGTTCATGTTAATATAAAACTGTTTCTGCTAAATTTTGTATAGTGCACTCTACAAAACTGGTTTTCAAACTGAATTTACAGTTCCATAAACACTTTAAGCCAGCTCTGCCTCTGATAGATGCAGTTCTCTACTCCTTGCAGAGCTCCATCAAACCCTTCCCATTCTGATTTTCATCAGAGTAGAAAACTGACTAGAAATAACTCTTTTTTCACCTGTGGTGGTTTTATTTGGAGCTATTCCTCATGTCATCTTAATAAAAGTTAAGACACAAAGGAGAGAGCAGTGAAGGAGTAGGAACAGTCATTCCATTGCTTACAGTGTTGTTTTATGGTACCTTAAAATATGTGCTAACATAGTTTCTTAGGCATATAGTCACACTGAAGGAATACCTCAGAACTGTCTAAGATATATACAAGTAAAGATTGCTGTATTGAACCACGGAGAGTAAGTGCAAAGAGCTAAAATTTGGGAATAGACTCAGTTTAAAACAAGTGCAGTGTGGAAACCAATCTTGAAAAATGCCACTACTTTCTGAAAGGTACTAAAGACTTAAAATGCCCTTTCAAATTATAAGAGGAGCATTTAAGAAGCACTCCACACCATTAGGTTCTGACCTTATGCCTTTAAGAAGGTGTCAAAAGCCTACTGCAGTGGGACTGTGAATAGCAGGGCTTTTTATTTCTGCTTCCTTCACCCCACACTCAAGGAGCCTCAGATCACATGCAGGGGTACATATCACAAAATTCTCCCTTAAATAAAGGAATGGCTCCTTAGTATCTAGCCTTCCAGACATAAGTAAGTCCAGATGCTGTAGGATTTTGATGATATTAATATATAATTTGCAGAACTTTAGACTGTGTGCCGTTCTAGCAAAAAGGAGAAAAGTGAATGGAGGAGCAGGAAAGATAAATGAGCCAAGGTCATGAAGTAGCTTATGTTAAGTCAGAGGACTGAGTGATAGGAAGAAGAATTGGATTGGACGTTGAACATGAAGCTAAAAGTAATTCATCAGATTAGGAAGTGTTTGTAGAACGTGTGGACACTACTGTGATACTGAAATTACAATTAGAGCAGAAGATATAAATAAATACTACCTGCAACAGTGAGCTCAAAAGATGATTTTGTGGAGACACCTTCATCCTTATAACATACTCTGTGATTTCTAGGGGAAAATTCTGATCTACAAACTCTGCTGTTGCACATTTAAGAGGTGAAGGAGAGTATAAGGGTGCAGATTAATTTGACCTTTTGTGTTTTCCTTTCTATGAGATGGAAATGCATTAGTTCTGAAAACTGTTTAAGTCTGGTGCTGCAATTGCTTAATCAGAAAAGCTTTTCCTTTGATGAACTAGTTGTTAGAAGCAATACTTCCAAACAGTCAATAGAAAAATGGAGCCAAATGTTCTCTAGTAATGTTAATCCTTGGCTCCTACATTATGTCCCTACAGCAAAAGGCCTTACAAATAATTATAGTGTGCAACCCCCACAGCAGACCTGAGGCATTAGGGAAGATTAGAATTGCATGCTGGATGCATTAGATGATGTGCTGCTGCTGTCTGTATCACCACCCTACAGCAGCTGTTCAGAAAGTACAGCTTTGTCATTACAAAGGCAGGTAATTTTAGGCATAATACAGAACTGTTATAGAATTCTGCATATTTGTGGCACAAATACTTGTCTACTGGAGCATTCGAAAAAAACTACCCTCCCAAGAAGAAAAAACTGTGTGTCTGGACAGGATTCTGCTAGGCTCTTTCCTAGAAGTGATTAACTGTCTTCTCCAAGTTGGAGCATCCTAAAACTCCCAGTGGCAGTAACTCAGGTATTTGGACTGGTCATCAGTGGTGGAGGCAGCTCTAACTCTACCTGCTATTCTTCTCTGCTTGTGTTAACAGCACAGTCTTGAAAGCAAATGGAGAATGCTTCTACTCTGGCAGCACTGCACAACTGTAGAGAGGGCTGGGGAAGGAGATGACATTTCTTGTTTGTCCTTTCAACTTGAGTTCCTCCTCAGGATCTTATACTGAAAATGTTGAGCACAGTAGATTTTATTCTAAAGAAGCAAAATGACTGCTTCCTAATGTTCATAATTAAATCCAAAGAAAGTTCAGTTTCTGTCTACAGCCTCGGTTAGAAGCAATGCTAAATTAGCTTTATCATTTTTATTGTGTTGTGGCCTGCCTAAGAGCCTGTGTCACAAGCCAGCACACCACTGTACTAGGCATCATATACTGAACAAAAAGACTGCCTTGGTGCCAAAGAGCATTTCAGCTGAACAGTATTGTTCAGAGCAAAGGAAACAGGAGCCAAATGTAAAGTTCAGCTATAATGGTGAGCACTATCTCAGCTACTTCCCATGCGCCTTCTGTATGTCTTGTTTTATCTTTCTTCTAGCTTTCAGCTTTGCAGTGCACCTTGTCATTTCACAGCAGAGTCACAGTGATCTGAAGAAATGTGAATACAAGCAGAAAAAAAATACTTGACAATGCCTGGGTTTGTCACATTTAATTTTTTTCAAATGAACCACAAGATTAAAAATAAAGCACAGAGGAAGAAAAAGGTCACAACCAAAAAGGTCTTTTCCACATATCTGGTAACACATGAGGTGAATGAAACCTTCATAAATCAGGCCTAGGTGTGAACTATGGTTATCTGCCACCCAGAATGCTAGTTTTGCTTCTTTCTCAGATTTCCAAAGGATGCTCTTCGTACTCCCTGTTAACCTGACCTTCAGTGCTGCAGTTTAGGGAACCAAACTGACATAAAGCAAGCCCAAATCTAATGGACAGCTGGCAGAAAGGGAGGAGTATGAATGCACATGAGATTTGCAGATAAACCTGTGCTTACACACAATCTCAGGGAACAGTATGAGCTGGCCTGCTCCCAGTGGAACTATGAGAAGGAGACCATGAACCAGGAAAACAGAGAGCTGGTGAGCTGTTGAGCAGAGAAACAGCTCTTGTCAGGAGTTCATTGATCATCAGATAAAATCAAAGTAACAGATCAGGTTTGAGGTCCAGACAGGAAATGGAGATAGAAGTGTAGAGACAGGAAAGGTATTGGGCAATCCTATGGCATCACTGGAGCAGTGACTGATGGCCTTGGGCTGGGCTGAAATCCTGGGCCACAGGCACAGTTTAGGGGAGCCCTGGGGAGGCAGGCAGGTAAGTCAGGCTTGGTAATGCCCTGATATGGGTAAGCAGTGAATGTTTCTTTTCAAACTTGAGTTTTGGAAAAGTTACAGCTCAAGAAGATTTCACAGTAGATGAGCAAGGAAAAAAAAAAAACAACACCCAACCCAAATTATGTGCTTTTTCATGAGACAATATATTTTATTGTTGGCTTTTTGTTTTCTTTTTTTTTTTTTTTTACCCTGAAGCCATCAATATAGGAAGTGAACCAGAATAAAATATGAAATGCAGCAAAATATCNTTTTTTTTTTTTTTTTAAATCTTGACCTCCTTAATTCATTTGTTGACTCTGGATAATCACTTGTATCTTGATTTGAAAGACAGTATCCTCAAATATTGATGCCGTGTCCCCCCTTAGGCATCTACACTTTCTTCTAAGTATTCCACATACTGATCTGGCTGGATTAGTGATTTGCTTGAATCCATGCTCTCCTTCCATTCATGCATTTTTTGTAAAGCTATTTACAACATATGATTGCATCACAAATTCAGGTCTTGGACTATCTAGGGAATATAGGACCATTTTGCTATACAAAAAAAGGAAAAGATGTGGACAGGCTGGAGAGGGTATAGGTTGGAGAAGGGCTGCAAATATGATCAAAGGGCTGGGAAATATGCTGCATGAGGAAAAGCTGAGAGAGCTGTGTTTGTTCAGCCTTGAGAAAAGAAGGCTTATGGGAGACCTTACTATCACTCAATTCATGTGTATTTCCAGTTCTCATAAAAGAGCTTAAAAACATGAGGAGGAGGTAAGAATTCAGAAAAGTGATTAAGAAAGCAAAATAAAAACAAAAAAAAACCCGAGTAAATATTTTTACTTTTCAAATTTACAAGCAGTCATGAGCTTTTGTGACTGACACATAATGTAAGAAAAAAAATCCTGTCTTCCATCTAGAACAGTTTTGAGGAGTTTTCTTGATTGAAGCAAGCTCCACTGATGAATCTCTAAAAAAAAAAAAAAAAAA
>NDXB01006466.1:0-28762 GCA_002631895.1 Agapornis roseicollis | reverse complement strand
AAAAAAAAAAAAAAAAAAAAAAAAAAAAAACACAAAAAAAAAAAAAAAAAAAAAAAAAAAAAAAAAAAAAAAAAAAAAACAACCACAGAAAAACCCAACCAAAACCACCTTGCAGTTTGGGAATGGTGGTTTTGAAAATTAGGAGGAGGGGATTGTTAGTCTATAAATCTAGTTTGACAGTGATAAGAAATATCATATTCTAGCACTTAAATTGAATTTGAATATGTCCTTGCTATGCTGTCGTTTTCTCTCTGCCTCTGATATATAATCCTTAAAGTAGATGATATAGAAAAAAAGAGAGTTCCATTACCTTGCTGTGCTGGTCACATGTAGAATCAAAGTTTATTTTTCATAATGGTTTGCAATGCTCTGGTATTTTTGAGTCTTCACACTTTAAAATTATTCTAGAAAATGTTGTGGGAATTGCTTGTCCAATTTGCTCTGATTTGGTTGCAGGCCAATAGTAGATAATGTAACAGGAAAATCTAGTGTCACAGGCACTGTCTATCTGCTTCCTGGGCTGTTGGGTGACTTTCTGACAAACCTTTTAAAGAGTTGGCAAAGCAGCATTTCCTTTTCAAACTCATGGTTTGTTGGAGAAGTTATTTTATTGTGCAAAACTTTTGTTGAGAAATGAAGCATTTTCTGTTCAAAAATAATATATAAAAAAAATAAAAATCTGTAAAAATAAAATATAAAACATAAAATATAAAATATAATATAAAATATAAAAATAAAAAAAAGTTTTTCAGAATTAGCTTTTAGTGTTTTATTTTAAATGATCATGCAAGTAGGAAGTCAAAGCCAAGTTAAAACTCAGACCATGATTTGCATTCTGACTCAGTGCTGTAGAGTTCATACAAGCTATAAATTGCACAAAGGCCTGTAATTGTCACAATAAGTTTGCCATGCTTCAGGAACCTATTGATTCAATTTCAGACATACCCTGTAGATCCTAAAACTGAGGCTATTTTATTTATGAACATCGTGAGAAAATTTTGAAATCAGATTTATAATGCAACTCAAGATAAATCAGAAGATATTCTTTGACTTTAATCAACAGAAGAGTCTGATTTAAGATACTATCATTTCAGTTATTCTGCAAGTTCTATGGGAGTCAACAAGATAAATTCTTTAGGTATTATTACTTCAAATTGCAGTATTAGGAAATGGATTGCTAAAATTTTGTTTATCAGAACTTCAGGTTTCTGAGCTTAGAATATTCAGTAAGTCAAATTAGGAATTGAATAGTTGGAATTTCTTCACTTTCTGGGGAGACAAAAGGCAAACTTAGTTTACTGTAAAAGCTTAAAATATTTCAATATAGTTACACATTTATATTTGGTTGAAGAAGGTCACAATGACAGAAATGAAAGCTCCCATAGAAGTCTTCTCAGTTGAGCTGGTTTTACAGATTTTATTAATAATTTGCTATTCACTGGAGTTGAAGCAACAGAAGAGACACTTATCTAGCATTCCATTAAACTTTCTGTACTATGATTGCTATCTGTACTACGATTGCTATCTGTACTACAATTAGCAGCCATCCCTAAGGCAACATTAACTTATCTCTCAGGGGAAAAAATAAATAAAATGAAAGCATGCAATAGAAAAGTGGAAAAAAGAGATGCAATTCTTCCAGTATATAAAAGCCCTACTAAAGGTGAAAAGGATTTTCATTAAAGGGATAGTATTAGGGTTTAATCAGTGATCATAATTGTCATTGATACTGGAATTTGGGAAAACAAAATTCTGAGGTCTGAATAGAGTAAAAAATTACACATCAATAAAATCACTTTTAGTTTTACAACATCTTCTTACATATGTATGCTTGGAAATAACCCAGATATGTATTTATAATACTCAGAGTGATATGTCTGGTGATAAGTGCACATACAAATAACTATGAAAAATCGATCCCATATTTTCATTCTATTCTCAGTCCTTAAATCAATGAAATAGGCTAGTGTTTGCATGCACTTGTGTTCCATGTGTGACTGCTAATATACTGGCAATTTAAACAATAGTTCCCATTAAATCATTTTTAGTCCTCAGGTGGGACAAATCCACTATTTATCATTTTCATCTTATAAAACAGTACCGGAAACAGTGCTAGCTCACACCTAGAATGTGCCAACTAATCCAAATACTTTATCTGCCTCCATGACAACAATCACAAAGATGTAGCTGCACACCTTCAAAATTCAAATGTTACCATCAGTCTGACAATGTGTTAAAAAACATTTTTGTTTCCTACAGTACCAGTAGTTTTCTTAAGTCCTGTGTTGCTCTGGAGACTCACAGAGGCAACATTTAGGTACAAGACCTATAAATCAGGATTGAAAGAGTTGGTGAAATAAAAATGAAAAAAGCCTAGAAAAAATAAATTAAAAGCCAAATCTAATTCAACATGTAGCCACCTATGCAGTAGGTACAACACCAACCTAAATTCCAAGATTCCTGTCACTAATAAAGTTCCAAAATGTCATATTCATATGATATATCTACATTTCAGAATTGCCCAAAGTGCACCTTAAAAGCTGATCTGTAAGCCACACAAATGATGAAGATAGACTGGCATAAAACAAGACCAGGAGACACTAGGCTTATGGATCTGAGTTTTGCTGTAGATACAATACAGAGAAATAAGAGTCAAAGTAAAAAAGTCTATGTACAGCCTCAGAAATATACAGCATTTACTGAGGTTAGCTTACTGATTACTGCTAATGCTGCATTCACTCACATGTGCAAAAAACTAAAAATTTTCAATTTCTAGAAAAAATTAAACACATTTCATTAACATTTCCTGAGCACCAAGCCACAAGCTATTTATGGAGGAACCACTTTCAGTGCTTTCAATAGAGCTGAAAGAGAGATTTTGCCCATTGTGGCAGAAAACCAGACAGGTAATTTGTGAAATAAGAACATAATAACTGTAGAACTGGAAATCTTTAACCCTCAAATTATGTATGTACACATTGTTAAGTGTGATTAGAAAACAGAGACTAAGACTTTCTACTGGCTGTAATTGGAATACTTTTTTTACCTTTTTCTGTTTAAAACGTCAGTGTTGTTGTCACCTTCCACAGCTGTGACTTCATTTTGGGATGTGACAGCTTTTTTAAGAAGTATTAGATTGATTGGTTTAAATACTACTCTTCTTTTGTACACCTACCAAATTTGGGAGCTAAACATCTTGTTGCTTAGGGTAAGCAACAGCAACCTAGGAAGTGAAGTATGCTGAGCTTTCACATCAGCAAACTAAGCATGTTGTGAGATATTCAGGATGTGTCAGATGCTTAGGAGGACTCTTACAAATAGAAATGTAAGAGGTAGGCATATAAATTCATCTAATCTCATTAGGTCCTAACAGGGAGAAAATCTAAATGTAGTCACTTGTTATTCTAGAAAGACCGTTGGTAACTGAAAAAAACCACCTTTGTTATTTCACACATTCTGGGCAACAACCCAGTGCTTCACCTGTTCTTTGGAACAGGCTTAAGAATTAGTAGTTTCCTTGACTGATACAGAACGATTTTCAGCATGCATTTTCAGAGAAATAAATTCATGGAAATGTAGACTCATACGCAGTTGATTCTTCCTTCTACCATTATAATTTCTGACATTACTTCTGGATTCACATGGATAACATGACAGTAAAATACAAGGAAGTTCCATGTTATAAGAGATACATCAAAATCAGTTAGAATAAACATGTATCAGGTGAGGAAGATAAATCAGATCCTGATCTAGCAAGTGTTTAATAAGTTCAGAAACCGTATCTTTGATTCATTTATTATCTGTTCTATAGAAATTGACTATTACTTGAAAGGCTACAGTTATCTAGAAAATAAAAAAATAAATACCAGAAATACCATCAAAGTGTCAGGAACAAGCAGAAAACCCCTTTTCCACTATTTTTGGTATACTTGATGGCCTTTAGTTTGAAAATACAGGCTCAAATTCCATTTCACAAGTGGAATCACATTTCAAGCTCACACATTTTCAGCTAATTCTTGTACAATAATGATCAAAAGTAATTATATTTTTGAAAGATCAAATAACTGATTGAGTGAATGAACTAGACATAAATCCTGTCAGGATTTTCTTTAACATTCTTATTCTATGCAGCCAGATATCTCTACAACAAATGCCAAAATTATAAAAGAAACAGTCACCTGAGGCTTAATCTGTCTGCACTTCAACAGCCCAATTCAAGATTTGAGGTTCAGTCAGGGGTGTTAATGATTAGCTGTGAACTGTAAACTGGTGGGAAATGCCAGTCCGTATGAAAAGACCAGCTTATCACAGCAGCATATAAACTTGAAGCTAAGCCTTTTTGTAATTCTACACTGAATGGCTTAGAATACACTGCAATCAGCAATACTGTGTTGCAAACAACGTTAAAGAGCTTCAACTGGAGAAACTCAAATACCAGCCAAGACAACTCTAATGCTGGCTTCATCTGCTGAAGAATGATATCTAGGTGTCCAGGTGAGCACTTAGGGACAGACCTCACACTTCCTGAATGTAAGCCAGAAGCTAAATAAGTTGGGAGATGCATCTGGTGATGTTGGCAGTTGTGTCTTGAAAGACACTAGGCTAGGCATTAAGAGGAGGAAGAACTAAATGGTTATGAGGTTGGAAACAACTGTCCATCATATTTGAAAAATCATGGCACTCAGGTGAAGTTCCCGATGACTGGAAAAAGGGAAATATAACCCTCATTTTCAAGAAGGGGAAAATGGATGACCCGGGGAATTACAGACCAGTAAGTCTCACCNGGTCCTGAAGGAGCTGGCAAATGAAGTTGTTAAGCCACTGTCCACCATATTTGAGAGATCATGGCAGTCAGATGAAGTCCATGGATGACCCGGGGAATTACAGACCAGTAAGTCTCACCTCTGTGCCTGGCAAAATCTTGGAGCAGGTTCTCCTGGAAGAGGAGTGTGAGGCTCATGGCTGAGGCACATGAAAACCAATGAAGTGCTTGGTGGCAGCCAGCACGGCTTCACTAAGGGGAAATCCTGCCTGGCCAATTTGATGGCCTTCTATGATGGGGCTACAGAGCTGATGGACAGGGGTAGAGCAGTTGATGTCATCTACCTGGATTTGTGCAAAGCGCTCAACACTGTCCCACACAACATCCTTGTCTCTAAATTGGAGAGACATTAATTTGATAGGTGGACCACTCAGTGGATAAAGAACTGGTTGGATGGCCGCATGCAAAGAGTTGTGGTCAGTGGCTCAGTGTCCGGCTGGAGGCCAGTGAGAAGTGGTGTCCCTCAGGGATCGGTGTTGGGACCAGTCTTGTTCAACATCTTTGTTGCTGACATGGACAGTGGGATTGAGTGCGCCCTCAGCAAGTTTGCTGATGACACCAAGCTTTGTGGTTCAGTGGATACGCTGGAGAGAAGGAATGCCATCCAGAGGGACCTTGAGGTAGCTTGTGAGGTGGGCTGATGCCAACCTCATGAACTTTAACCCATATCCTGGGCTGCATCAAAAAGAGCATGACCAGCAGGTCGAAGGAGGTGATCCTGCCCCTATACTCTGCTCTCGTGAGACCTCACTTGGAGTATTGTGTGCAGTTCTGGTGTCCTCAACATAAAAAGGACGTGGAGCTGTTGAAACAAGTCCAGAGGAGGGCCATGAGGATGATTAGGGGACTGGAGCTTCTCCCGTATGAAGAAAGGCTGAGAAAGTTGGGACTGTTCAGCCTGGAGAAGAGAAGGCTGCATGAAGACCTCATAGCAGCATTCCAGTATCTGAAGGGGGCCTATAGGTATGGTGGGGATGGACTCTTCATTAGGGACTGTAGTGACAAGACAAGGGGTAATGGGTTAAAACTTAAACAGGAGAGGTTTAGATTGGATATAAGGAAGAAATTCTTTCCTGTGAGGGAGGCACTGGANATTCCAGTATCTGAAGGGGGCCTATAGGTATGGTGGGGATGGACTCTTCATTAGGGACTGTAGTGACAAGACAAGGGGTAATGGGTTAAAACTTAAACAGGAGAGGTTTAGATTGGATATAAGGAAGAAATTCTTTCCTGTGAGGGTGGTGAGGCACTGGAATGGGTTGCCCAAGGAAGCTGTGAGTGCTCCATCCCTGGCGGTGTTCAAGGCCAGGTTGGATGAAGCCTTGCATGGCATGGTTTAGTGTGGGGTGTCCCTGCTTATTGCAGGGGGTTTGGAACTAGATGATCTTAAGGTCCATTCCAACCCTAACTTTTCTATGATTCTATGATTCTATGTAAAGTATCTGCAGAAAAAGTCTGAAAGACTTCCACAGTCTCTGTAGAAGTCTATAAAATTAAGTATAAATAACTTTTAAAATAGCATAATATAAAACAAAGTAGCTTAAACATAACATTTCTCTTTAACTCAAGCATAACTTGTTTTCCTAGCTTTACTTCAGCATTTCATATTTTATACAACCTCTTTTTCAGGTTGGATGTTCTGATTTCCTATAGTTTGCAAGAGGTATTTTGCCTAGAAACATCAGCTAAAAAAAGATTTTAAGTTCTTCCATGTGTAACAGAGATAGTAGACAATGCCTCAACTGTAAGAGTTTAAGATATTTATATTTTGAATTCTCTTAGAATATTATCTCTCTTTGTTAAATTCTGGACTTAACTTTAGCTTAAGTAACCTTTTATGCATTGCCCTTGACATGCTTTGAAAATACTTACAATGAGTATTTCTGATTGGTGTCAGGGGGCTATCTCATATTATCTCACTTTGTCCTAGGAGCCCACAACCGTACTGTAACTTAACCTTAGTTCATTCTCCTTTATTTTTGTTTTTAAAACCTCACTTGAACAGCTCATGTAAATTATTCACATGTAATTTCACACTCTAGATTTTATACTGTTATCATAGAATGGTGGCTGGGAGATTTGAAAATATCTCCAAAACTCTGTTCTCCATTATAAGGAGTGCTCTGAATGGTATTTTCAGATGGTTTGACATTTTCCCTCAACAGTGTTTTATTTAATTACGAATGCAAGTGTTTATCATCTAATAATCTGACAATCACTTATGATTATATAACAAACACAGATATTTTCCATGTTCTGTGTTATTCCATGCTGCCTTGTCAAATATTGTGACCTTTCTTCTTGACAGTCTGTGACTTTACTATGCATACAGGTGATTACCATTTCAAATCTGGTAGTTCCAGTAATTTTAATTGTAGCATTATCCTGTCATAAGCAGCAGTTCATATCACTGGTATTTTTCAGTCTGTTTTAATAAGGAACATTTAAGTTAAAGAGGGACAAGTATTCATTAAATGGAACATCAAGTTTTTGTATTTCAGTCACTGAAGAAGACCAAATAAATATTTTGGTTCTTCTTTTGGACCAAATAATATCTTGGCTTTCTTGTTTGGGAATTTTTTTCTTTAATATATATATACATATATATATATCATTCTGTTTGAAGAAGCTCTCAATATTAAAAAGCAAATTGGAAAGGCAAGTCCTTACAAAGTATATGAATTGAAATTTTGGAATGCTGTACAAGGACTTTTTCCAATATGCTTACTTAACAATATAAGAGAGTGATTGTCTCCTATTTAATTTTCATGGAAGGAAAAATAGTTTCAGAGTTTACCTAAACAGCTCACACTCCCTTCATTTACACCCTTCTAGAAACCATTTTTATACTAACATAATTTATAATAAAAAATAAAACACCCGGCATATCAGATGATACAAGGTAACCTCACTTAGATTTTGCATATCCAGCATTTACTAGATTGGACAGGTTAATAAATGGTTAGAATAAATGGTTAAAAAGGTGGTGCCATAATCAGGGTTTTGGGTGTCTTGAACACGGGGCCCAAGTCTGTAGGTGAGGTCTCCTGGGGGCTGGTGGAGCTGGTCTGATAAAGAAGGGGAAGAGTGGTTTTGGTAAGAGGCTTGCCAGACTTGTCAAGAATGCTTTAAACTAGATGTGTTGGGGGAGGTGGGCATCATTCCATCCCGGCACACCCAGTCAGTTCCCAGCACCTATAATAAATGCTTGGAGCAATGTAGAGATATTCCAGCCACTCCAGCCAATGAGCCGGCTTCATTTGGAGCTCGGCTCAGATGGCTCTAGGCAAACGCCTGTAGCATGGGGAACAAGAGGAATTAGAGTTGCGTGCACATCTACAGGGCTATGATGTAATAGGCATTGCAGAAACATGGTGGGACGGCTCCAATGACTGGAGTGTTGGAATGGAAGGTTACAGGCTTTTTAGAAAAGACAGGCCCAGCAGGCTGGGAGGGAGAGCTGCTATTTATGTTAGGGATAGGCTGGAGACTATGGAACTCTGTCTGGGGACAGGTGAGCAGTCAACAGAGAGTCTGTGGGCCAGGGCTAAAGCGAGAACAGAGATGGGAGACATTACTGTGGGGATCTGTTACAGATACCCTGACCAAGAGGACTCTATGGATGAAGCACTCTACAGAGAGATAGGAACAGCCTCACACTCACAGGTCCTTGCTCTCGTGGGGGACTTCAATCACCCAGACATCTGTTGGAGCGATGGTACAGCCCAGCACAAGCTATCCAGGCGGTTTCTCGATTGTGTGGAAGACAACTTCCTTCTGCAAGTAATAGAGGAGCCGACAAGGAGAGGTGCCCTGCTTGACCTTGTGCTCACCAACAGGGAAGAGCTCGTTGGAAATGTGACACTCCAGGGCAGCCTTGGTTGCAGCAATCATGAGATGGTCGAATTCGAGCTCCTCATGACAGTGAGAAGAGTGTGCAGCAAACTCACTGCCCTGGACTCCAAGAGAGCAGACTTTGGCCTTTTCAGGAATCTGCTTAGTAAGGTTCCATGGGATATAGCCCTAAAGGGCAGGGGGGCCCAAGACTGTTGGATGATATTCAAGGATCACCTGATACAAGCTCAGGAGTGTTGCATCCAAAGTAGAAAGTGAAACAAGGGGGGAACAAAATCACAAAATGGAATATATAAACCTTTAGAATTAGTTTTAAGTAATGTTAAGTTTGATGGCTTTGGACCAGTAGCAATGGAAAATTACTGAGGTGCACGATACATACAAAAAAAATAGAGTACAGCTAGAGAACATGCTGAGAATTCTTGTACAAGATAAATTGTTATAGTTGACATAGTTTTAAGAAAAACAGTCTATAAGAAAAGGACACAGGGATAAGGAGTATCTGGGAATGGCAGGTGTCCAGGATGGGTTACAGTTAAACTAACTGATAAGTAGGAGGATAGGAGGATTATTATGTCTCTGGTGCTAACTAACCAATTAGAATGGTATAAGCATCTACTGCATGTGCTTCAAAGGCTTCCAGGAGTGATGAAGGTAGTTGGAAGAAATAAAGGACCCTCAGAGACCGCTACCACAATTCTGTACGCATGCAAGGAACTTTCTGGAAAATGATGTGATCCACATGTATCCTCATGAATATGTAGGTATGTCCAGGGACTATATAAGGACAGCTTGTGTAGCAACAGGGGGCATACATTACGAGGAGCTATCCCCCGTGTCTACCGGACCTGCAATAAAGAATACCTGATTGTCAGCTTGAAAACTTTGTTGGCAAGTTTGTGCTGGAGTTTTCTCTGAATCAAAAGAAGTGCAGCAGGAGGCCCAGGAGACCTCCTTGGATGGATAAGTAGCTGCTGAGAAAACATGGAGGGCAAAAAGAGGCTTATAAAAGGTGGAAACATGGACAGGCGTCCTGGGAAGAATACAGGGATGATGTCCGGGAAGCTAGGGACCAGGTGAGGAAAGCTAAGGCCCAGTTAGAATTAAACTTTGCTAGGAATGTTAAGTGTAACAGGAAGGGATTCTATAGGTACGTAGCAAATAAAAGACAGACTAGGAACAAAGTAGATCACCTCTGGAAGCTATTGAGAGAACTGGTTACACAGGATTTGGAGAAGGCTGAGGTTCTGAATTACTTCTTTGCCTTGGTCTGCACTGGAAAATGTTGTGACCACACCACCCAAGTTTTGGAAGGCAGATGCAGAGACTGTGAAAATGATGACCCTAGGCACCCAGTAGGAGAGGATCTAGTTCGAGACCATCTTAAGAACGTGAACATACACAAGTCCATGGGACCTGATGAAATCCCTCCACGGATCCTGAAGGAGCTGGCAAATGGAGTTCCTAAGCCACTGGTGATCGTATTTGAAAAGTCATGGCAGTCAGGTGAAGTTCCCGATGACTGGAAAAAGGGAAATATAACCCCATCTTCAAGAAGGGGAAAATGGATGACCCAAGGAACTACAGACAAGTCAGTCTCACCTCTGTACCTGGTAAAATCTTGGAGCAGATTCTTCTGGAAAACATGCTACAGCACATGCAAAACAGCAAGGTGGCTGGTGACAGCCAGCACGGCTTCACTAAGGCAAAATCCTGCCAGACCAATTTGGTGGCCTTCTATGATGGGGCTATGGAACGGATGGATAGGGGTAGAGCAGCTGACATCGTCTACCTGGACTTGTGTAAAGCGTTCAACACTGTCCCACATGACATCCTTGTCTCTAAATTGGAGAGACATCAATTTGATAGGTGGACCACTCGGTGGATAAAAACTGGCTGGCTGGCCGCATGCAAAGAGTTGTGGTCAGTGGCTCAGTGTCCGGCTGGAGGCCAGTGACGAATGGTGTCCCTCAGGGATCGGTGTTGGGACTGGTCTTGTTCAACATCTTTGTTGCTGACATGGACAATGGGATTGAGTGTGCCCTCAGCAAGTACTGATGACACTAAGCTGTGTGGTTCAGTGGATACGCTGGAGTGAAGGAATGCCATCCAGAGGGACCTTGACACGCTTCTGAGGTGGAGTGATGCTAATGTTATGAAGTTTATCCATGCCAAGTGTAAGGTCCTACACCTGGGTTGGAGCAACCCTAGGCACAGCTACAGGTTAGACAAAGAGGAGATTCAGAGCAGCCCTGCTGAGAAAGACTGGGGGGTGGTGGTCGATGAGAACATGAACGTCAGTCGACAGTGCGCACTTGCAGCCCAGAAAGCAACCGTAACCTGGGCTGCATCAAAAGGAGCGTGACCAGCCGGTCAAAGGAGGTGATCCTGCCCTTCTACNAGGGGGGGGGGGGGGGGGTCAGAAACTTAACTTGAGCTGGCCAACTGTATCCTGGGCTGCATCAAAAAGAGCATGACCAGCAGGTCAAAGGAGGTGATCCTGCCCCTCTGCTCTCGTGAGACGTCACCTGGAGTATTGTGTGCAGTTCTGGTGTCCTCAATTTAAAAGGACATGGAGCTGTTAGAACAAGTCCAGAGGAGGGCCACGAGGATTATCAGGGGACTGGAGCACCTCCTGTACAAAGGCTGAGAAAGTTGGGGCTGCTCAGCCTGGAGACCTCCTAGCAGCCTTCCAGTATCTGAAGGGGACCTATAGGGATGGTGGGGAGGGACTCTTCATTAGGGACTCTAGTGACAAGACAAGGGATAATGAGTTCAAACTTAAACAGGGGAAGTTTAGATTGGATATAAGGAAGAAATTCTTTCCTGTTAGGGTGGTGAGGCACTAGAATGGGTTGCCCAGTGAAGCTGTGAATGCTCCATCCCTGGTGGTGTTCAAGACCAGGTTGGACAGAGCCTTGCATGGCATGGTTTAGTGAGAGGCATCCCTGATTGTGGCAGGGATTTGGAATTAGATGATTTTAAGGTCCTTTCCAACCGTAACTATTCTATGATTCTATGATTCTACTCACTGTCTGGTCTTCCTTTTCATTTAGCCTTTTAAAGGTAAAAAGCTCTCTGGGACTATCTCTCAGCCTTCTTTATTCATTTTACCGTGGCCCATTATGCTAAGTAATGGAGAGGAATTCTAACATGCCTAGTCTAAAGCTTCTTTTAGCAAACGATGAAAACCTATAAGCCTTGGATAACCTGAACGAATGTCTCAGTAACAATTTATCTGACAAAGCATGGTTCTATTTTTATATACAGGCTCCTTCCTTACTGGTTAGTGTACTGGCAAAAGGCTGCACATACACAATAGAGCATGTGGAAACCATGATAGCACTGCAGTATTACACCTAATGCTTTAATTTCAATATGTGCATCTGCATCTATTTTTTTACACTGTTTTTTTCAGACTTCCTTTTTTTTAAAAAAAAAAAAAGTAACATTGATTTGAATGACTTAGCTCATTTAATCAGTAGCTTTGTGAAGAACAGATTTGCAAATTATTTTAGTCTGTGCGTCCCTGAGGTGGAAAGGCAGCCAGGTGTTTCCATGTTAGGAGCCATTGAACTTCCCTGAACCTACTGGTCTTTGGGACCTAGTAATTGCAAAGACTGATCTCTTACTAGTAAAGACTGAAATAAAGAAGGCAGCCTTTTCCATGTCCCGTGTCAGTGGAATCCCTGGCTTATTCAGCACCAGGCTTTTATTTTTCTCAGCTATGTTTTTGCCACCTGGGTACATACAGAAGCCCTCTTGTTTCCTCTTACACCCTTTGACAGATTCAGCTCCAGCTGGATTTTGACTTTACTACATTAATGTCTGTGTAGTCAGAGATTACATTCTATATATACTATATTGCATTCTATACATTCTATACATACAGAATCTTGAAATCACTGAATGACTTGGGTTGGAAAAGACCTTCAAGATCATTTAGTGCAAACACTCCTGCCATGGGCAGGACCACCTTTCACTAGACCACGTTGCTCAAATCTCCATTTAACCTAGCCTTGAACACTTCCAGGGAGGTGACATTCACAGCTTCTCTTGCAACCTGTTGCCATGTCTCACCACCCTTTGTGGGTGCAGTACCCCAGCTGGGGTCTCACAGGAGCAGAGTAGAGGGGGAGAATGAACTCCCTCAATGCCTCTGGCCAACCTGGTCTAGTGCCTTGCAATGCTCACAGTAAAGAATTTCTTCCTAATACCTCATCTAGATCTACCCTCTTCTAGTTTAAAGCCATAACTCCTTGCCTTTGTAAAAACTCCTATCTTTCTTGTAGGCCCCCTCAAGATCCCTGTGATTCTTCATTCTCAAAAAAAAGAGAAAATTGAAGTACTACTCAATAAAACCTGAAGTAGGTATTTCTTTTACCAGCAAGAGCCAATGAAACTATCAAGCATGTTAAACAAGAATAAACATTTTTTCATGGATGCTTTATAAAATGAGTTACTATGGCATGATGTGTAAAACTGCATAGAGGAATGATTCTTTAAAGAGTATAAAGTGTGACTATTTTAAGTGTAACCTCCATCAGAAAGGTGCTTGCTCTTGCATTCTCTTTCTTCACATTTACTGCTAAAAATGTAGAAGCTGTTACCAAAGGGGATATAAATTAGTTTAACCCTTCCTTGAGTTTTTGATGGTTTAAGCAAGACTTTTTGCATTCCAGCATTTAGAAGTACATCAGAATCACAGAATCACAGAATACTTAGGGTTGGAAAGGACCTTAAGATCATCTAATGCACATTGGTTTGTTAAAAGCCACGGGAATTAAAAGATTTCATTTAGCTGCTGTATTTTTTATAAGAAAATGTTCCAAAACAGTTAAAAATGGTGCTATGATTATCTAAGCAGAAGAAAATAAGGCATGGCTTTAATAATAAGTTCTAAGCAACCAGAAATTCAGAAATAGTATCTATAATTTGAAAGAAATATTCTTATTTGTGGACACACACTTTCCCAGGAACAGACTATTTAATTCTCTGTGCTTTCTTGCACTGAGGAATTTAATCCCTTACTTAAGTGAAATATTTTTACCAGAAACAAAGAAAATAATCATGACCAGTAATAAAACTCCCATTTGCTTTGTTAAAGTCCTATTATTGCTTTCATTATCAACAGATTTTTGTCATTGTCCAGCTTTTTTCCTTATAGTCAATAAAAGATAAATATTGCAAGATTAATGCTCTACATTATATCAATACTGTGTCATTTAATTCTGTATTTATCAAACCTGTTTGTTCTAGTGTAAATCTGAGTATTAAATTTACAAAAAGCAATTAATTATATTTTGCTGACTGAGAACAGCCCATTAACTTTTCTATTTAATATTGATTTGAAAACCTCTGTGTTATGTTAACCCTTAGATTCTGTTTGTCCTGTATTATAAATGATGTTCACATGATTTTATTGAGTCTTTCTAGAGTCTGAAGGGCAAGAACTCTATTATAAAACATATCCAGGAATGTGCTATAAAAGTGCAAGATAATTACTGAAATAGTAATTATTCAGGGAACATTACCCTGGAAAATTTAAAATTAAAATGACCTTAACAATAGGCCAAATGTTTGTTCATATTAATAAGTCACAAGTATGTATTTCTGAAGAACACCTCATAGTGGTAGGTTGTTTTCCACCCTCTTTACACATTCTCTGTTAAATAAAAGTGAATAAAATTGAAAGAAAATCCCTGAAAAAAAATGAGGCTATTATCAGTCATTGAGCTCATCTGAGTTCACTGGGGACAACAAATAATGCTATCTAATTAATTAGGATGACAGCAAATTTTGTGACATATTTCTTATGGCTGGCTGATTCTAAACCCTCTTGTTGATTAGGACTTGCATATTTCAAATAGAAAAGGATGTTAGACATCCCATCTGCTGTGTAACAGAGCTTCAGAAAAAAAAGTACACTGAAGACTTTATAAGTTCACATCACCAGAACACAACAACTGCAGCATTGTATCTGATATACAATGACACAATTGTTTCTAAAATTCTATTATTTTAATCAAGCTACATGTTGAAAAAAAAAATTCCTATTGTCAACATGATTCGTTGTTCAGTCTGACATCAATTAGCCAATAAATGTCTCACTTCCAAATACCTCTCCTCTTTGAGTGAGCACAAGTGAAATTTTGAAATGGAATGCATATCCAGAGGTGGCACATCTTGTTTACAAAGTGCTGGTTTGCAAACAATGATATAACACTTACTGGCTACTATGCAGAGCTGTGACTCTAATTATGTGCGTATTCTGAAATAAACTTGTGAGAAACCAATTTACTTAAAAATGCATAATTCTATTTCATGCCTGAATACACTCATGTGAAAGTAGTGTACTTCTAGCATACTTGAAATAGATTTAGCAAACATATGAAAGGTCGGTATACCATTCATGAAGTCCAAGTACACTATAATCAAGTTCCTCGGTTTTTTTTTTTAATAAATCATTTATAAATAACACTGTTAGTATCGATATCAATATTATCTATGTGGTTACAGAAAAATTGTATGCACTTATAAATTCTTGAGTTCTAAGGGAATCAAATACAGAAATTAAATATTTGCATACATTGTTTATGGCTATTGGAGAAGTTATGTTGTTACAGAGCTATACGCAGGTGTCTTTTTTGATGTATGTATGTGTAAAGTTAAAAAAAATTCCTTTAATCTATTTAATTTTCATTGTTTACAATGTAAGCTTATTTGCCACTTGTGTCAGACCTCTACTTTGACATTCCCTGTAGTGTTCTTTTTGAGATCTCAGTGATTTATTACTGATGCATTCATGCATATCTTATTGAATACTTAAAATATGGTTAAAGTTATGGTAGCTTAAAACAGAGGACAGGTCAAATACTTGTGGAGCACACATACTGTCCAGAATGAATGACTGTAGCTGATATTAACCATGTATAGCATTAGACTAGCATCTTGTGAGACACAATAGAAGACTGTCCTTCACTTAGAAACAGGATCATAGAATGTCTCAATTTGTAAGGCACCCTTAAGTACTGAGTCCAACTCTTGTTTCTTGCAGGAGTTTCTAAAACTAAATCACAGGACTAAGAGTATCATCCAGATGTTCCTTGGACTCTGACAGGCTTGGTGCTGTGACTGCTTCCCTGGGGAGCCTGTACCAGTGACTGACCACCCTCACAGTGAAGAACTTTTTCCTAATGTTCAATCTAAACTTCCCCTGACACAGCTTCATTTCCTCATGTCCTGTAACTGGTCACCAGAGAGAGGAGATCAGCACTTCCTCCTCTGCTGCCTTCCTTGAGGAAGTTGTAGACTGCCATGAGGTCACACCTCAGCTTTCTTCTCTCTAACCAGAAAAAACACGCTAAGCCACAAGTAAGTCTTGCCCTCGAGATCTTTCACCATCCTGGGTATCCTACTCCAGACACACTCCAATATTTTATAGTAGTTGATCTTATAGTGAGGCGCCCAAAACTCCACACAGCACTTAAGAGCCACAAAAGTAGAGATTGAAGGTCTCTGAGGAGTTGTTGCTTATTCTCTTGTCCTGTGGTGAGGTCTGTTTTTTTTAGAGATCAAAGGGAAAAGAAAAAATAAAAATACAGGTATTTATTACAAAATAATTTTTATATCTAAAAATGAAATATATGACACACTGTATACATAAAGTTTGATAAGAAAAGCAATATTGGGAAAACCCAAGAAAAAACAGAAAGTATAAGGGATAGAAAGAACTTCCTTCTCTTTAAAATACAAAGTCTCTAACTTTCTTAGGATGACTTTTCAATTTGGTTCTGTATTCAGATGACTTCTATTTTTCAGTCATTCATATAAAGCTGTTTCATGGGAACCTATCAGAAACCAGAATGCTAATGCAGTGAGGCAAGAATTGCATGCATGATGCCAAAAGAATAATTCTGCCTTAAATCTATGAATTTCTTCTGTGATTATTAACTCATGTCCTACAATGTGCCGGTGTCTGCTCAATATTGGTTCCTATCTATAATTTCAAATCTGGGCATAAAATTTAACAATGCTTAATATCAGTGATTTTTTTTCTTGAGATCAAAAGTCAGAAGAATGGAATTAGATGTCATTAGGGATTTCTATTTCTGGGGGTTTTCTTCTTTGCACAGAAGGCCAATGTAAAAATGCTAAAGTCCTACTTAGATGTTCTTTTGAGAAAATTGAGGGCACTGACTGGCATTCAGGTTGCTATAGCTTCAAAACCTGAAGCTGGACCTATATTCATGTTCTCAACTCACAGAAAATTTAAGGTGACATAACTCTAAACTTTTAAACTGCACCTTCTGTTAAATCACATTAGCTTGTATGCACTGTGATTTGATAACACATACAGAAACAAATAAAGCTGTTCAGTTTATTCCAGTTATTTGGCTCCAGATTAAGACAACTCAATTAGGTGTCTATACGTGGAATCCAAGTGCCTATCATGGTCACCTAGTGAATAAAATTAATGGGGTCTAAGGGCTTATTTCACTAAGTAGACACTAATATTTGATCAACTGAAATGTAGTCTAATGATTTTATTGTCGAAAGGCACAGTGCAAGCTCTCAAACACAAACATCTAATACCATCTGAGATCATGGAATCAGAGAATCATAGAATGGTTAGAGTTGGAAAGAACCTCAAGATCATCTAGTTCCAAACCTGCTGCCATGGGCAGGAACTCCTCCCTGCAGAACAGGTTGCTCAAGGCCCCACCAATCTGGCCTTGAACACCGTCAAGGATGGAGGATTCACAGCTTCCTTGGGCAATCTGTTTCAGTGCCTCAGCACTCTCATAATAAAGTAATTCTTCCTTATATCTGACTTGAACTTCCCCTGTTTAAGTTTGAACCCATTGCCCCTTGTCCTATCACTACACACCGTTGTAAAATGTCCTTCTCCAGATTTCTTGTAGGCCTCCTTTAGATACTGGAAGGCTAAGATGTCCCAAGAGCCTTCTCTTGTCTAAGCTGAAGAAGGCCAACTCTCTCAACCTGTCTTCATAGGTGTGGAGCTCCTGTCTGCTGATGATCTTTGTGGCCCACTTCAGGACGTGCTCCAACAATGATGTGCAATAACCTGTAACTACATGATGGTCCAAAATGGTAAGGATCTCCTATAGATTTTATGCAGATGAGACTCCCACATGGATGCTTAAAATACATTCAGGCTTCTCAAATTGCACATCTATGAACTGTATCAACTGTATTGCCTCTTCAAAGACAAATTAATTATGATGTATTTGGGTGAGCTAATCAGTAACTTCATCATGTACCTACACCCTACGTGAATGTGATCTATTGAGAGTCAAATTCTCTAACATGTATTAAAAATATTTTTTCATACACCTGCAAATACCTTTAATAAGTATGTCACAATCAAGTAATTTTTTTCCTCTTTATAATAAAATTGGATTTTTATTGTGTAGATTTTATTACCAGAAAGGGTATCCTGCGCTGCATCAAAAGGAGCATGACCAGCAGGTCAAAGGAGGTCATCCTGCTCCTCTACTCTTGTGAGACCTCACCTGGAGTATTGTGTGCAGTTCTGGTGTCCTCAACATAAAAAGGACATGGAGCTGTTGGAACAAGTCCAGAGGAGGGCCACGAGGATGATCAGGGGACTGGAGCATCTCCCATACAAAGACAGGCTGGGAAAGTTGGGGCTGTTCAGCCTCAAGAAGAGAAGGCTGCTTGGAGACCTCCTAGCAGCCTTCCAGTATCTGAAGGGGGCCTTTAGGGATGCTGGGGAGGGACTCTTCNTCAGCCTCAAGAAGAGAAGGCTGCTTGGAGACCTCCTAGCAGCCTTCCAGTATCTGAAGGGGGCCTTTAGGGATTCTGGGGAGGGACTCTTCATTAGGGACTGTAGTGACAGGACAAGGGGCAATGGGTTCAAACTTAAACAGGGGAGGTTTAGATTGGCTATAAGGAAGAAATTCTTTCCTGTGAAGGTGGTGAGGTGTTGGATTGGGTTGCTGAGGGAGGTTGTGAATGCTCCATCCCTGGAAGTACTCAAAGCCAGGTTGGATGAAGCCTTGGGTGAGAGGGTTTAGCATGAGGTGTCCCTGGTTATGGCAGGGGGTTTGGAAATAGGTGATCTTAAGGTCCTTTCCAACCCTAACTATTCTATGATTCTATGATGAGGCTGGCAAATAACATATAGGATATATATGTAAACAGATTAAAGGAGCTATGTCTAACAAAGAAGTCCAGAATATCTCTCTAGCAGAAAAGAACACAGAGTAGGCCTTGTCTATGCTATCAAATCCTCTTATGTTCTAAACCAGGATTATCGTAACTGACCTGCCTTGGGAATAGTCTGTGTTCTGACCCATGTTGGGTTTTAGATTCTACTAAGTGGTTTTCCTTTTGCTGAGCTATTTAAATTCTCTTGTCTGCAGTTTTTAACTTAGACATTAATTTCTCTTCTCTTCTGCAGAATATTGCCATGTGTAGGTAGGTATTTAGTGGAGAATTCAACTCCATATAAAATCTTTGCAGCTGTTCAAATTTATACTAGCACAGAAATTCTCCTTTTCAATTAACCTTATCCTGCTCTTTCTTTATAATGTCTCATGGAAAACTGGCATCAACCACTGAGAAGCAACACTAGTTTATATCATGTATCTACCATAGCAGACTGCAGTTTGTATTTTCAAGTGAATGTGTTGTGTTACGCCTGACAGCATGAGAAGCTGTGTTTCATGTATGAAGACTAGAATGTGAAGAGGCTTATATATGCAAGGTAAATGGTTTTCTGCATCACCTGTGGAAAGAATGGTGAGTAGAGAAATTGCTCTTCCATTTTTGACCTTAAAAAGAAAGGAAATTAAAAAAACAGTTCCTCTAAAGTGGGATACTGAAAAACCTTGTATAGTCTGTTTAAAATGTAGTAGCTAGACGTTTTAGAAATGCATGCACTGAAAGTGAAGGATGATTCCTGTGTCAGCTGTTGTACTGACTGTATTTACAGGACTGTCATACTTCTGTTACACAGTAATTTCTTTTTCTATCAGTCAATCTATTATGTAAAGAAGTGGAAAACAAAACTTTAATTCTTCCTGCTATAGCACTTCTGAGCGCAGTACTTCTCTGAAATGCTCCCAGCTTTCTACCAATTTTCTTTCCAATTGTAACACAACTGCTTGTCAGCTTCTGAAGCATCCTGAAATAAACATAAATACTGAATATGCCTTTGAGGTTTTTCTTCAGATTTTTAATTGCAAAAGTATTTAGCTAGATCATTAGTTTCATAATGGTAGCATTTGCTACATCTAAAGGGGAGTAGTTTATATGTTTTCTCACTCTTTAACGCAGTTTTCAGAGTGACAGAGAAAAGTATCTAGATTTACTTTTAAATGAAAAACTTCAAAGAACAGTATTACAGACAGAAGCAGCAGGAATACATCAGTAGCGTAGAGGAGAGCATTAGAAGAAGTTGTGATTTACATAAACTTGTACGTGTAATACCCTCATTATATAGACCTTATCAACATTTTCTACTATTAAAAAAGCTCTTTACTTCCCAAAATGGCTCTTTGTTTCACTCAATGAGTTTGAGCTATCCTTTTCAATGAAATGAGAGGAAAAATCAGGTAGGAATGAACTAACAAGAGAGAGGCAATGAGCAATAAATTATTAGTGTATTTTGCAGATGTTCCTCAAACACAAGCACATCTCCTGGTGCAAATCAGTTTAGCAATATTTTAAGCTGGTCTATTTATTATACTCAAGATCTTGCTTATGGGCAAGGGGAAACAAACCTTATATATCAAGCCAATAGTCATTATCAGTTCACATCTAATTTTTAGAGAAAAAGAAAAATACTTTCATACAAAATCTGGTTAATAGCAATAATGTAGGTATTTTTTGAAAGTTGCATTTTTTTTCCTGCTATCATACTCAGCCTTGCAAGACTCTTCTGCTTCTTAAGGTCAGTAGCTTCAGCTTTGTGGCTTGAGAAGGGTGTTATGGCAAATTGTTAAGATCTCTCTTCCCTCCAAGTATCCATCTAGTTCCTTTTCACTCTTGTTTCTTGTTCTCTTTCCTTTTAGATGGAGCTCCCAATTTCTAGTCTCTTGAAGTAACTATCTTGAGTTTGTTCTCTCCTAAAGAGTTCCTGGAGTTTTTAACAAAAAATAATACAAATTTACTTAACTCCTGTCTGTATACACAACCCTAAATTTCTTGTCTGTTTTATTATTTCACTGGCCCATGGCCTTTTTAATTCATTGCATTTTAAACTGGAAAGTTTTCTTCTCCCTGGCTCTTGAGTGCCAGCAAAGAAGAAAAGGAACCTTTGAATGGCATAGAACTTTTATTCAGTTTTCAAAGCTAGAAAAATATTTTTCATGAAGTCAGCATTTATTCTTAAATTTCAAGTATCTTTCAAGTAAATTTTGAGTATCTCGTTCAGCCTGAAGAAGGCTCTAGGGACACGTTAGAGCAGCCTTATAGTGCTTAAAACCTACAAGAAAGCTGGAGGGGTACATTTTACAGTGGCATGTAGTGATAGGACAAGGGGGATGTCTTTAAAGTGAAAGAAGCTAGATTTAGATTAAATATTGCAATGACATTCTTTACTGTGAGCATGGTAATACCCTGAATCAGGTTGCCCTTAGCGTTATGACTGCCCCATCCCTGGAAGTGTTCAATGATAGGTTGGATGGGAATGAGCAACCTGATCTAGTGGAAGGTGTCCATGTCCATGACAAGGGGTTTGGAACAAGATGATCCTGAAAGTGCCTTCAAACTCAAACCATACTATGTTTCTACAGTTGGTGGAATTGTAGGTACTAATTGACATACTCAAAAAATAGCAACACAAACGATATATTTTCACCAATCTCATTTTTATAAATAATTTTTAAACAGTCTGGAATAATGTAAGAAAAATGCTAGGAATACATGGTACTGAAAATTCACCTTGCATAATTAATTTGTGCTAAAGTTCCACAGAATTTAAAAGCATTGAAAAAGCTGATAAATTTATAGTAGCTAGCACCTCTAATCCCTCATATTTATGAATTTATGAACTAAAAGGATAGTACAGGCCCTGATAGTATGGCAGTTGTTCCCATCAAAAATTGTCTAAAGCATGTTGAAAAATACATTTTGTACTCATAGAGAAATATATGATAAGACAATTTTTTAGATATTAAATACCCTGGAAAACAGGATTCATCAGAACATTGTTTAGTTATAAAAGTGTGTTTGACTAGTTGTACAGCATAAGAAATAAAGATAAATATTTGAGTAGTTTTAACACTAGGAAAAGAAAGAATGGACAGCACTAAATCAAGCTTAGGATGTGAAATTCTCATTAATTAGGGAATAAAATCAGTTGAATTTCATCCGTGTTATCTGACATGTCTATGCCCGACTCCCCCTTTTCCCTGCACATTTGTGCTTTTGAAAAATAGAAAAACAGGCTTCTATGAAAGATGTTCAAATCTGTCACAACTTCTTAAATGAAAAAAGTCTTGAGATCTGAAACCTTGGAAAAAGTGTTGAATCAAAACCTTAGATTTTTAATTTTTTATATATATATATTTATTTATTACAGTTATTGGTTTTTTTTCCAGACATATTTGTGTTTCAGTGAAAGAAATTCATGTGTCTTCTACTCTGTCTGTGCAGCCTGAAGTGTAGGATTTCAGATTAACATTTTTTGTGGTTCTCAGTATTTGAGTAATTTTTCTATAAGTTTTCTCATATTTTATTTTCTTCAGTGTCTAACTTTTAAAAAATATTTTTCTTGACATTGGAAATATATGTGACAACAGGAAATAAAATAAATCTCCTTATGGTTACAACAGTAACATGCTGGCTTAATTATCAATTGAACAAAGTTCAAGCTTTTACCAAATAAAAATTGCAAACATTTTTTTAAGTTTTCACAATTTAGACATAAAATGGAAACCTGACTACTTAGTTCTTGGCATATATCTTACCTTTCCTGTAAGCATTAAAGAAAGCAGCACATAAAGCTGAAGTAACAAAAAAATGTTGCAGAATTTTATTTTTATATTTTTTCAAGATGCTTTGTCAATCAGTATCATTGTGTGACTAGCCTAGTCATTGATTTGAACAATGATCTCACTTTTACAATATATAAACAATCTTTTCATTATTACTTAAAATGCAGCATGACTGGGATGCTTCATGCATAAGTGAAATATACAAGCTCAGGGCCTTCAATCAATACATGTCATGGATAAGATGGGAAAAGAAAAAAAACTTTTTAATGAAAACCGTATGAGAATATTAGGATAGTATGAGCACATTATTTAGCTAACTTAGTGTTTAATTGCAACTTCACACTTAAGAGACTAAGAAGTTAAAATCTTAATTTGATATCAATGACAAGCGTTCATAGAAAAATCACTCTAGGATTTCCACATTCTATATACTCCTAGGGGGATAAAAATCAATTGGATTTTAGAGGACATAAGTGACTTTGTTTTGTGTAACACAGGTAGATTTATATATTTTCTGTATTATAATAATCATAAGGAGAAAAATAAAAAAAATGATAAAAAGCATTTTTTTATTTTAATTTTACTATCACATACCTCAATATAACCAAATAAAATTAATATTTATGAGTTAGAAACACCCCTGAAATGTCTGTTATAACTCTGATAATAATTTTCCAGCTTTGTTTATTATTAGATTATCTATAGTGTGTCCTGTACTAACTGCAATCAAAGATACTTTCCCATTTTCATTTAAACTATCATATTTCAATTACTTTAATTATTCTAACAAAAAGAAAAAGTTTGTTATGAAACTTACTGCTCACATTTTGATTACTTTAGTTTTAAGAATATTGTAGATTCTGCTGAAGCCTTAAATTTAATTAAACACATAAAGATGAATGAATATTAGTTCTATGAGTAAAAATGAAGCAATTTTTTTAATTATTGTATTTTAAAAATTTGTTTCAATAAAAAAAATGAACCTTAGAACAGGTAAATAAATAGTATGTAAACATGATATACTATATGGACAATGAGATGGTGGAGATTAGGATCCTAATAAGAGGGAGCAGGACCACAGACATGGATTAGGGAAAGAAGACTTCAACGTCTTTATAGATGTGCTTTGAAGAATCTTATGGAATGTGGCCCTAGAGAGAAAAATTATTCATAAGAATGCAAACATGATTTCTGTCTTCGGGAAGGGAAGAAGGAAGAACCAGGGAGCTACAGACTAGTCAGTGTCACCTCAATCCCTGGGAAGATGGTGAAGATAATCCTCCTGGAAAGCATTTCCAAACAAGCCTAATTGGAGGCATGCAACTTTGTTCAGAAATTACTTTCCTATACTCACAAGTTTTGAGCAGTTCACAGCTAATTCTTTTCTCCACCAAAGAGAAACCTCTTTTTAAGAATCTTATGAAATATAAAACATAGTTACTGTTATCTAAATGACAATTTATTAATTTTATTTTTAAAATGGGATGTGAAAAATTGCATGTTTAAATCTTTTTTTACTGTACATATTTATGTATTTTTTTCTTTTAACACATTTTTATGGACTCTACTTTTTGAAACAATTAAAACTAAACTTTAACTAGAATTATCCTGAGATGTATCAATTTCCATCTCAATTTACCATTATTTTCTGCTCAAAACATTTTCTTGAGGGAAAAACAAACAGCTAATAAATCATCTGCAAACAGACTGAGAATCTATTGCTTTTATTCTTAGCCTGTTCAAACTTTTCATCTGTTTACCAATTTACACTGCCTTGTCCCTCAAACTAGAGCAAGTCTTAGAATCTCAATAAAATAAGCACTTCTTTGGTGATTTTATTTATTTATTAGAAAACTGTGATGTGATTTATTGATATTCTTGTCTGTTAACATGGGAAGCTATGTGTAAAAGAAGATTCATCTTACAGCTGACATATGAAACAGTTGTCTAACAATTGGCACTATGTGTTATGCATCAATCTTCAAGGAACGAAGCTGCGTAAGGAGGAGAAGGCTAAATCACTTTGCATTAGGACCACTAAGTTGTTACCATATATAAGTGACATTTCAGAAATTTCACACATTTATTCAGCGTAAACCACTGTATGGTAAATGGCAGATAGTTTTATTTTGAATTTAATGCCTCAGAGAACTGAATCGATTACAAACATAGAGCTGACCCAGCTGTAAAGTATGCAAAAGTGTGTTCAGTTTAGAGTTAAGATAACCACTGTAAAATTTAAAATTAAAATAAATCAAGTAAGCTTATTAAAACAAAAGGTAGAAAAATAACATAAATCTTACAGCAAATATGGAAAGATTAATATCTGGTCAGTGTGGTGGTTTGAATCCCTACAACTAATTGCCTATCAGCTTCTCCCTCACTCCTTCCCCATCTAGCAGGAGAAGTGCAAAAGTAAGAAAAAATAATGGGTCAAGGAAAGGACAGTTTTATAAGTGAAGGAAAAAAAAGAAAAACGAGATGCAAAGGCAACCACTTACCACCTGCCACCACAAGTGGTATCAAGCCAGCCTCTGAGCAACGGCTACAAAGGAAAAGCAGCATCTCCCTCAAATCCCCCCAAGTCTTATTGCTGAGTATGGTATCATATGGCTTGGAGTATCCCTTTGTACAGTGTGGTCAGTTGCCATGGCTGTGTCCCCTCCCAAGTTCTTGCCCAACCTCAGCCTACTCGCTGGAGGCAGAGGAAGATAGGATGAGTAAGAAGCAGAGAAAGCCTTGATGCTATGCAAACATTGTTCAGCAACAAATAAAACACTGGTTTGGGCATAAACCTACACCACAACACTACACAGTCTGCTATGAAGTAAATTAACTTCATCCCAGCCACACCCAGTAAGGTTAGCAAAAGAGAATATAGAACCAAAACCTACAGATCTGCTGGGTTTTCTGGCTATTTTTAAATAACTTAGTAAATTAATTGCATGGAAAAACAAGGCTTTCCTCATATATGATGCAGTCATCCCTAGTACCTTTATTTAAATATCTGCATTTATGGCTGATGGATTCTTTATGATTCCCACTAAATATATGCAGACACGGACCTTTTATGTCAATTAGTTTCTTTAATATTATGGACTTTGTCCTAAATGCACTGAAGCTAAGATATTAACTTGATGTCCCAAAGAAAAATATTTTATTACAGCCAATGTGTAACATGGCCAAATGTTGCATTAACTGCTATCTGCACCAACTTATTGTCAGTAAGGTGAAAATTCTCAGCTGGAGAATCTGGCAGCCCATCTTCTAGTTTTGTTAAAAAAAAAAATGTCACTCTGGGAACATTATTTAGCTTAATGGAAATTTAGCATTTAATCTTTTCAAACTTTTAAAAATTATATTTCTTCTACAGTTTTGCACAAATCTCCATTTCCTGAATGTTGATTTCCGTGGGCTGTCCAAACAGCATTAAAAGAGTTGTCCAGCTCACAAACACATCTAGTCAAAATAAGTTTTATGGAACAATCCTTGCAAATGGCAGGGAGCAGCTAAAATTCAACACTAATCTTTGAAATAGAGCAGTGGAAGACGTGGATAATTTGATTTTTATCATTTCCTACTGCCACTATTAGAAACAGGCTGGTGGACCAGTAGGACATCTCTGGTAGATTCAAATCACTTCAAAAAAAGTAAAATGCCCTTTCAGAATGTTCTCTGAAAGGACATTGCCCAAAAGGACACATCTCAAAAGCAACATCAGGGCTGTCCCTAGACCTTTCTGCCTAGGAACTGTTTTCTAGCCACACTCCAAATGTGATCTACTAAAGGGCAAAATTGCTGAGAGAGAAAAAATTATTTGCATATGCTAGTTTTCCAGAGGAGGAATTAAAAGACTACAGTAAGTAGTCATAGGAAAAGAAAAAAAGTACATTAAAAGTATATTCTGTACTACAGCCCTTGTATTGTAGCCTAAATTATTGTAGAATGTAATGATTATACACTGAATGTTTTTGTGCATGCATGCTGCCTGATACCAGAGCATAATGCCAAATTATTACTCATTATATCATTTTTCTTTACAGCTACAAGCATTCTCCACTGTACAAGAGGAAGAATATATTTTCAGTAGTTTCTTTTTTTTGAAAACAGAGTGGCTTCCTTCATATCCAGTCCGGAAACCTTACAATTTCTTACCTTCTGAAAAACATTTTACACTCTGTGCAAACCATGTATGCAGATGCAAATGCATGATGTTTATTACCTTTATTCTCTAATGACAGCATGTCATTTCTATAGACTGATAAATGTTAGAAGGGAAACACTAAACCAATTTAAAACTTAGATAGAAAGCTGAACTTTCTATCTATGAAAGTTGAACAGCAGTTTAGCAGTTCAGCAGTTCACCAAGCAGCAGCTAATCTGCTTTTATTGCTCTTCATTGTATCAGTTTGAGGCAAAATGCAGAGAGATTTATATTCATACCTTGAAATTGTAGTATAATTTTTATAGGTAGTGTAGCAGTTTTTACATGTTCCCAGTATGCAGAAATTAAGATATATAAAAATAATATTTTTTTACTACAAGTATTGTATCTCAAGCTCACATGCTCTGAAGGGTATATGTGACAAAATGTAGAAATTCCTAATGTAAGATGTATGTAGATAAAGATAGATGATAGAGTTTAATAAGTCTAAGAATGTATCCTTAAAATACATAGTTACATTTTCAAACTCTAAAACTTTTAGCAAAAAGTATAAACATGCTTTTGCTCACTATTGCTTCTATTTATACAGAAAACCAGACCTTCCAGGTTTATTAGGTGTGAATGTCCTCAATTTGTATGCCCAGAACAAAATGTTTTAATTAATTAGTTTGTTAATCCTATGAAATTTTATTTGAAATTTGATTCACAAAGTAATTGAACATATCATCTTCCATTTGACTTTGACACTGCAAAGTTATTTTTACAAAACTGGCTGAACTGTATTTTACTGTGAGGAGTGCTAACGTGGCAAGTACATATGAATGGAATAACATCTTGTGTGGAAGAAAAAATAGTTCTTTTACCTTAAAAGGGAATATTAAAGTCTAATCAACTCCTGCTGTTTTATCAGAAGTACTGTTAAAATAAGGATGTATGATTTACATGGCTTTAAAAAAATGTTTCAAACATGTCTGGCATGAGGCTAACAGGCCACTTTGCTTTGGAATGTTGGCTTCCAAAGTGAAAAGAGAGTTCATTCAGCTTGACTTCCTTTACAATTTAATGTAGCTCTTACCATGATAACGATGCCAATATGTGTAACAATTTCCTTCAGCAAACACAGTTTTAGTATAAATGAACAAAATATATGTCACCCATTTGAATGAATAGAATGAATATATTGCATTTTGCTAATTAGTCAATTTTAAGTCCTCTTCAACAGCATTGTCATAGTATCAAATGGAATTTATAAAGCTTTTAAACTTGTTGCCAGAAGGAATTTAGCATAATCTTGTCTTTTCTAACTGAAAAATCTTTACTCTAGTTCTCTTATCTGAACTGCAGTATAGATGATGTAGGACTAGGGGAAATATCCAGAAAATAAAGACAAGACCATGTAAGCTAAAGTTAGGAGCCCATTCCTTTTCTTTTAAAGTGATGTTCTCAGTATATCAGAATCAATATTCTCTGCAGTCTCTGGCCCCCAGCAGTGAAAATATTGCCTTAGCAGGTAACATTTTTATGCCTACTCAGCTGGAATGGGCTGACACTCTTAAATAGAATCTCTGTCAGAGTAAGGTCAAAAGTCAGAATTGTGTTCTTTTTTAAAACGTATTTTTCTATTAATAAGACATGACTCTAATCTACTGTGTACTTGGGCTTCCTTTTTAAATGTGTGGTGGGTTGACCTTGGCTGAATGTCAGGTGCCCACCAAGCTGCTCTATCATACCCCTCCAGCAGGACATGGAGGGAGAAAATGAGATGGAAAAAGTCCTTCATTGGTCAAGATGAAAGCATTTTAATAAAACAAAAAAGGAGGTCACATGCAGAAGTAAAGAAAAATAAAATATTTTATTCTCTATTTCCCATCAACTTGGAGTATTGTGTGCAGTTCTGGTGTCCTCAACATAAAAAGGACATGGAGCTGTTGG
>NDXB01006465.1:583-26430 GCA_002631895.1 Agapornis roseicollis | reverse complement strand
TTTTTTTTTGTTTTTTTTTTTTTTTTTTTTTTTTTTTTTTTTTGTTTGGTTTGTTTGTTGGGTTTTTTTTGTATTGTCTAGGTTGTCTTGTCTGTATTTGAAACAGCCTTTCCAAACAGAAGGATCAAATGCTAGGGTTCCATCATTTTGATTTGATCTGTTGTGTGTTGATCCACCCAGCTGTTTGTGCAGTGTATGAGCCATGATGATGCAAGTAGTTTTCTTGTGGTTGCATGCTCTGTTTTCATCTTTATGCAGAAGGCCATAAAATGATTGTTCAGATGCTTTTTTCGCTCCTTTCTGAAATTAATGGTTGCATGTGAGGCTTTTTAGAACTGAGTGTTGTCTTTTCATTCAAGCCACTAGTAAAATTCCAGCTGACTTCAGAGTGAACAGGATTCAACCAACGTTTGTGCTTGTACCATAAATTTCTTTTGCATGCCATTGTACCACTCCCCATATTCTTAAAGCTCTTAATTATTGTGTATTTCAGATGATTGCATATTTTTCCTTTTTTTTCCCCCCCATAATTACCATAATGTGAAGTCCTATTTAATGGGCTGGCAATTATAATCTTGTCCAGCAATACCATTATAAATGGAAATAAAGCAGATTTCTTTCTGTACTGCATTACCTAAGTCTTAGGAGTGGTGTTTAGACTGCAGTGTTTGCTCATAGGAGCAGCTGTGACAGGCTTATGGCCAGTGTTTGCAGAACTGCTTTGACTTCTCTAAATCAATGGCAATGATTGCTATTACAAAGTGGAATTTGAAAGTCTAAACTTAAAATATCAAAGGTTTTAAAATATACTTAAATGCATGTTTGCAACTTTGATTCCAGTAATGCCTGAAAATTTATGCCTTTCAAACAGTGTGAAATAATATTGAGCTTCCAGAGAAGTTCTTAGATAGGCACTGAGTTTGACTCCTACCCATTTTCAATGTAACAAACTAATAGTATGTAATGCAGCTGTAGGAACCATGTCTGCATGCCCTGTCGTCAGATGATTCTTGTTCAGTGTATTATTTTTTCCCTCTGTATAAAAATAAATAAACAAATTTTATCCCTGTTACTTAGGCCTCTTGAAGGAGGAAGAAATACTGAATTGCTGCCAGCAAAAACCTGTCAAATGCACAGTCAGCAGAATGAACAACACACCAGAAACTTAGTTTATATTTGAAAATAATGTTTAAATCATGATTCAAAACTTGTGCATAAGAATGTTTGTTTGTTTTTAAATTTGGTAGAGCCCTCTTGAGAGAATTGTACCATGCTTCTGGGAAATCAAATATTTCCCAAATGAAATACATATAGAGAAAGTTTTTCTGTGTTCTTTGTGAAAACACACATTTAAAAAAAATGTGGGATTAACACAGTTACAGAACACATCTTTAGTACTGACCATGTGTTCTCTACTTTTATGGTGAACTTGACAGCTATGCATGAAGGCTGTACGGAGACCTCATAGCAACCTTCCAGTATCTGAAGGGGGCCTATAGGGATGCTGGGGAGGGACTCTTCATTAGGGACTGTAGTGACAGGACAAGGGGTAACGGGTTCAAACTTAAACAGGGGAGGTTTAGATTGGATATAAGGAAGAAATTCTTTCCTGTTAGGGTGGTGAGATGCTGGAATGGGTTGGCCAGGGAGGTTGTGGGTGCTCCATCCCTGGCAGTGTTCAAGGCCAGGTTGGATGAAGCCTTGTGTGGCACGGTTTAGTGTGAGTTGTCCCTGCTTATGGGAGGGGGGTTGGAACTGGATAATCTTAAGGCCCTTTCCAACCCTAACTATTCTATGATTCTAAATACTCTTTGTATATTCAGAGAACATATCGTAGAAGAACAAATGTTAAGTTTAGACATGGTTAATTAAAGTCTTCGCCAAATAAAAAAAGCCATAGTGTGTTTTAGTGAATGTTTGCAGCATGCTGGAATGTAGCAGTGGCATGTATATGTGTGCTGGAAAGCAGTCAGTAATACTTATTAGCAGTAAATGCAGGTATTCCACTGTAGGTGAAATTTAGTGATGTCCCTGTCTGCAGTTTGTTTTTTTTCAGGATGCTGTTGCCTCCATGGTAGTTTTGGGCCAGAGAAGTAAACTTTATTTGCTGTAAATGAAGCTGGATTTCATTAATGTGCACTGAACACATTAACGTTCTGTGTAAGTTTGAATGCTGGGGGTTGGGATCTGCTTGTAGTTGTGTTTTGCAGTGTTGATCAGCTTCTCCTGTGACATAGGCAGATAATCAATCAAATGATATCGCAGGAGAGGTAAAGGCATGTTGTGTCATGGAATAACCTTGTCACAATATTTGAATTAACTTGGCAGAAAATTCAGCCTTTAAACAGCTCCAAGATAAGCATTGAAGTGTAAGGAAAAGTTTATCTTGTTTATAAAGTTTCCAGTTGTCTTTTGGGCTGGAGATAAGAGGTCAAGACCGGAATATGCCTTTAGACATGGTGGGGTTTGTTTTTTTTTTTTGTGTTCAGTTAGGTCTGTGGAGCTTTTTTGTTTTGTTTTGTTTGTGGTTTGGGGTGTTGTGGGGTTGTTTTGTTTGTTTTGTTTTTGTTTGCCTCTTTTGTTGGTTTGTTTGTTTGTTTGTTTTAGTTTTTCTATGTACTGTATACTTTAAATAAATTTAAATCCAGTGCATACTTGTGCATCACAGTAATGAATGCTGATGTTTTGGCACTGATCTGTGAAGCTCTTGAACCATATTTGATATGCACATTAGAGGTGAGTCCCACAAGAAAACTGAAGTTAGATGTTTAAAGAGACCGTGGGCAAAAGAACTGTAGGAGCATATCCCTTGGTAGAATGTATCTAGACTTGAGCAAAAAGTACGATGTATTTTTCCAATATACATTTAAAGTTTTCTTTAATAAACAAGGTAGTCACAAATGTTGATCAAAACAAAATTATGTGCAACTTCAGAATTTCAGGGGTATGAGCTGTACAGATAATGTACATTTTCATTTAGAATCAGTGTTCTAGTCTAGTCAGACTTCTTTCTTTGTTCTGCTACCTGTGTTTGGAGTTAAGGCTAAAAACACAGTGCTTGTAGGTGTGAGAAACAAAACTTGGAAGAAGCAAACTAAGCATACGATGTGAAGATTAAGCTAAACCAACACTTATTTTAAGTTATTTTGGTTTGTTTAATATTTTCAGTATTTCAAAATACAGTTGGTCTGATTTAGGTGTTTCTGTGAAAAATCCTTACTTTTTTGCACAGTTATGTTAGGCAGAAATCCATTTTAAATGTGATAATTTTTTTCTGAAACAGAGCAGTGCATATCTACTGTCTAGTATCATGTAAGAATTACAAATGACAGTAAAGAGAGCTATCATAGATATGCAGAGAAATTATAGAATAACAAATATAGTTTTGCTGGATTTAATATGTATGTTCTGCACTGTACAGTCTAGTATATTCCTTTCTGTATGCTGCATTACACTTCTATCTAGAGTAATCATATCACAAACTCCAGGCTCAACATTAACAGTTCTCAAGTTGGTGCAATTACATCTTATGTACATTTATCTATGACCTGTCTTTGAAAGGCATTCTGCAAATTATACCAATTCTCTCACTTTATAGGTGCTTTTATACAGAAAGGGGGCTTTGGGTCTGCAAATTTTTTGTCATACTGGGTAGGTTTTCTGACAGTGCAACACTGAATCCTTGTAAAAGATTAAAAAAGCTATATAAATGAATAAAACCTTGTGACTCCAAGCATATTTTAGATCCTTTAGTATTTCATAGCTGTTCAACAAAATTAAATATACATAGCACTACTATAGTATATATTATATTTTTGTGAATTATTTTAAGTTTCTGGAGGTTTTGGTTTTTTTCTTTGTTGGTGGATTTTTGTTTGTTTTATTTTGTTTTATGTGATAACTAAGCATGAGGAGGAGTTCAGGCTAGGTAGAGAAAGCCCATGTAACTCTATATGCAGCACCTTGCCTTCCTTTCATGGGTATATAACTACCCGATGGGTTTCTAATGCATAATTGAACTTTTTTTTTTCTGCTGAAATAAAAGTCAGTGGGAGCAAATCAGCTGCTAATGTCTTACATGCATCTATTGACTAAATCATTTCTGGTTATTCAGTTTCACAAAAATGGTGGGGTTCACCTTTTCCTGGAGATGCTTGAAAGTCTGTGTGTTTGTGCAGGATTGTTCCTTGCTCGTAAAACCTTTCAGTATTTTCTACTTTTAAAAAGCTTTTTAGATCTTTGCTTAAATAAAGCCCTCTACATATATTTTATTTTTTTATTTAATGACAGTGTGAAATACCTTCACAGTTTTACATTTTTTCAACAGTCTTTGCTTTCCACCCTATTTTAACAATTTTTCACATTCTGATTTGGCCATAAAGCTCCAAGAGATGGTATGTCTCTGTGTATGTATACCTCCTTTTGCACCAGGACCTGTGCTTGATTTTAGCCTCACAGCAGTGCCAATATATAAAGCTTAGGAATAGTTAAAATACATAGCAAATAAGTAAGTTATTTAGTAGATAGGCTATCAGAATTTCTGAGGCCCAGCCTTCAGTTGTTGTGGGAGGAGGAAGAGCACCAATCCCCTCTTACTGTGCTGGAACCTGATCCCGTTTCCACTGAAGCCACTCTACAACATGGCACTGCTTAGAAACACCAGAGTTTGTTCTAAGTAAGTGGATATATGTACATTGAATACTCAGCTGCAGGAGCCTGCGTCTATCTTTTCAGGGCTGCTATTCATAATGTAATGTGATCCTACAGTTGATGCAATATTCTGGGTAAATCTGTCCCTTTAACTTTTCAGAAGCTAAATTAAATTAAGCCTAAATTATCCTTTAAACTCTAACCTGTACATGAGAAAACTAGCAATTTTTAAAATACTCACTCCCAGGGAATTTTATTAACTTAGTCAGTTCTGAAAAACACAAGTGAATTGCTGAACTGCAGTGCTACAGCTGGGTTAGATTTTGGATTAAAAGGAATGGTGGGATAAAATATTACCACATTACATAGAAATATTTTGGTAAGGATGATATTACCTAAGATGCACAGCTACAGATACACTGATAATAGCATAATACTTACAATAGTACAGAAACATATTTCTTTGCTTTGGGTGGATTGATATAGCAGTGGAGATGGCTTTCACAAAGACATTTGTTGAAGATGTACATGCTTGTAGTAATGCTTCAGACAATGAAAGTTCTTATAGTAGTAAATTCTACAATACAAAGCTAGCTCTATTGAAATAGAAAACATTACCATTTACCACTTCACAAATTACGGCTGCACAAAAATAGTATCTAGTTCTTGTTACTTAATTTACCAAGTACTTTTAAAGCTGCAGGCCATGGCATTTGTTCATTAAAAAGATCACACAACGTTGTTCTCAAATGTGATCTGTACCTATTTCTCAAGTGTCCAGCCACATCTGCAGATCTCCTCAGTAACAATGAGCTTGACAGCTCTGCCATTAACTTTGAGGATTTGTTAATTCAGCCTTGTAGTGAGGTCGCTGTTGAAATGGACTCGATGGATAGAACAGCCTATCGCTCCGCACAAGCTGGTGGGATGTTGGTCTGGCCAAGCCTTTAATGTGATGTAAAAGAACAGACCTGGAGACCCTGACCTTGTCAGCAGGGTAAGAATAGTTTGGTATGTTCCAAACTGATCAGGATGTTACTAAGGAACTTAAGAGCCTCTCAAAACTTCTTGGAAGATTTTAGTACTTAGTTGAAAGATTTGTTCTTAAGGGCTTCTCTTTGCTTCTGCTTTCGGTTATGGTGGTGTGGATTTTTTTGTTTGTTTGTATTTTGTTTTTTTTAATGTATAGCAAAAATAAAATTAAGTATTAACACTTAACACTAAATATTCCCCAAATCAGCAAGTCCCTGCTTTTGGCCTTCTTCCACCCCCTCCCAGATATTTGTTTCTCCTTTCCATAGCAAACTTCTTGCTGGGAATACCTGCACTTCAGTACACTCAAAAAATGAGGTCAGAAAGATAAACCATTGCTGAAGCTATGCAAGCAAAACTAAACCAAACCTGGGAATCCTACTATATTCTCTGCTGCTGTCACATAAGATGATAAAAACCATTGCCTGAACAGTAATTTTGGTAAAGGACTTTTGGCCCTGTACTTACTCTGCAAGTTCTTGATTAACAATGTAAGCATGAGGAAATTTTAAAATGAGAAGGCAAATTAATCCCCACTGTATGTCTAACAGTTTTGTTGGAATTTGGGCTGACCAGTGCAGATTATACAGAATAAGTTAGGATAGGTGCAAGCAGAGAGCAGAGCATGAAACATGAGTCATATAAAATATTGCCACACAATAAATAGAAATAAGTATTACGCATGTCAAACATAATGTTGATTTAGTAATTATTCTGCCAAGAGAAAGAAAGTATTCATTTAAACATGTCAACAAAACATAATTGTGAAAGGACAAGAGTTATGATCCCTGTATTTAGGGCTGTATGCTGTCCCCTTTAATACTGGCATGAGTTCTTTGCACCAGGGGTGCACACGGACAGACTAAGAGTTTGCCAAGTATTTTACTTTGGTCATCCCAAGAATGAAAAATATTTTGGATGCTCCTTTTAAAAATAACAGCATACTATTGCATCTTAACTTTGTGTTCTTTAAGGTAGTGGGAGTTTGTTCTTAAATATATATAGCTAGTTCTTATTTTGATCTTAAATTAAGAGTGCTTAGCCCACATTTCCCCCCAAATGGCAGTCATACAGAGCCAAATCTTATTCCCTCCTCCTCTGCTGGTAAGGAGTAGGTTCTTACACCAAAGAATGTCCTGGCCACTGGGGTCATAGAGTCAAAGGTTTGCAACAAAGACCAGATAGTGTGCTCTGTCATGCTGCTGCTCTGCATGCCCCATGCATAGCTTTCCAACATGGTATTTTCAGCATGTATGGGCAGGGAAGCTTAAGGCTCAGCATCAAGGTATTTCTGAAGACCTGTACTGGCTGCTAGGTGCATGATGGAGATGGTGTGCGTGTGCTGAGGGAAATGTTTGAGGCTTCATGGGTTTGCCTGAAACTGCAGGATGTGGCTGTACTGAAGGAAATGGGGACTTTCCAGATAGCTCTCAGTTTAGGGCTTCGTGGGGATGCCTGAAACTGCAGGATGTGGCTGTACACAGTAATTCTGTGCTCCAAAAGAGTTTACTCTCTGCTGCTGCCCAGTTCTGGTTGCCTGAAAGTTTCATCTCTGTATCTATTGATATGCCTATTTGTTTTTCCTTTAAGGAAACACTGAACCAGGATTCAGTATATTTGGTCAGCTGATGACCATCCTTTAGAAGAACAAAAATTTTCTACCATTATTTAATGGCAGCTTTGCCCTTCACTTTTTTTATCAATTCAAGATCAGTCTTGCCTTCAAAGCACACCAGCTGTGAGTCCTTCCTACTTTTCCTGCAGCAACACAGCCAAATGTGCATGCTTGTGCTTTTCCTAGTGATCCAGGTATGCAGAGGTGACACCAGCAGCCCAGGGTATACAGGCTCTTAAAAATGCAGGATCTAGCCTGAAATGCTCAAAATCATTAGCCAATGGCTTATCTTCTCTGTCATTTTTATTCAGTCACTACTGATTCCGCTTATTTTTCTTCTTGGTGATAAATGTATCCTTTCAGCTAAGTATTTCTCTGTTATCACTCATGCAAATATGCTTTGATTTTGATTTTTTTATACATGTATATTTTTCTTTTTGGTATGGCTCTTGTAGTAATGCAATCAATGTTTTGCAAATGTGCTACCTTTTGTGTGGGGACACTGGATTTTGGTTATCACAGGGATGAGAAAATGATGAGGAAATGCTTGTTTAACCCCTGTCAAAGAAGTTAACTGCATTCTAGATGGAAAAGTTTGCATTCTGTTTCTACACGAGTTTTCCCACAGGTGACATCTCCAGATTATCAGGAGACAGGGAAATACTGCTGTCTTCCTGTAAAAACTTTTGAGATGAAAAACGTATTTGTGGCTGCATCCAGCAGGTGGCAAGCACAGCACACTGAATTATGTCTGAGATAGAGCTGCTTCTCCCAGGGGAAGTTTCTGGTGCTGCTCAGCATGTGTACATGACCAAAATATCATACAGATAAATGGCAAGCTTTGCCAGTACTTCATCAGCTTACCAAGTGGTGAGGCAGTGGTACTGTTCTGGATGCTATTTATAATGCATGGGATTATTGCTATATTCATTTTTAACCAATGGCTGTCTCACTTATAAGGATAGATATAGGCTAAATATAAATTATTCTATATAATAATTTAACCGTGTCTTTAAATGACACATTCAGGTTTCAAATTTAGAGATACTAACTCACAATTAAATTAACTTAAATCTTTAACAAAAGAATAGAGTTTTTCTAAAAAATGTGCAGCTTTAGAAGTTTTAGTGATTCCTCCCAGCACCTTATAACATGCAAGTACAAATTGTTCCCATTTTGCAGCTGGAAGAACAAAGGCAAAACTGAAGAAACTTGTCATAAAATAAGTGAATGAAAAAGCAGAAGAGGCACAGGATGGCTGTAGTCCCATTTTTTTCTTAAAAAGTATTAAATTACATAACTTTTTGTTGGTTTTCTTTAAATAATTTTCTAAAGTATAAAAATCATTCAAAATTTTTGTGCATATGCAAGAAACTGATAATTGGACAATAGGGATAATCCAGCCACTTGGAACTTGAAACAAAGCTGCATCAGCTGTGTAATTTTGAAGATTATAAATATTGCAAATTGTGAAGGGTCATGTAGTTATATCCATGATACATAAAGTTTTGAAATTTTTCTTCAATTTTGTTATGTCAGAAAGTATTTATGAACTCATTTATCTTTGAAGACAATAAACGAGTGTGAATCAAGATTCTGGAGTTCATTATTGGTGACAGAAAGGACATGAGAGATATTACTAATTCAAACTTCCTACAGTGTTTATTGCCTTTCCTCCCTCATTTGTATGGAAAGTTTGATCCAGACCTTTGTTCTGATTTATGCTAGTATGAATTTGTTCCTATACATAAAAAAAAAGTTCTACAAGGAGAAATATTTTAGGCTTAGTTTATACAAATGGAGAGAAATTCTTTAGAAACCAAGAGTAAAGTTTGGTCTCAAGTGTTTTGTGATGTGACTAAAAGCATTATTAGTTAAACTGTAATATAAGCATTGTCACAGTTTTGCTTATCAGAATGTGAGTTTATTTAATGTCCAGGAATTTGAAAAACTGAATAGATGGTAATTTCTCTTGCTGAGTGCACTGGTTATTACACAAAAAGTTTTGTTTTCTGATCACCTCTGTCCCAGAAATCATTTTCAAATACAGAATTTTACTTTTAGTCTAAGACTATGGAGTCAACCACCTCCATAAGTGATGTTCTTCAAAGTCAGTGTGTCATATCACAAAGAAAGACTGAGTGAACCCTAATTTTTTTTTGTGTGTGTGTATATATATACATATATATATACACACATACTTTTATACTGCTATAAAAATACCCACTGGGATATAGATGCACGTTTATGAAGCAATGGTTGAGAACCAAGTACGCATATGGGTTTAAAAATATATTTCATCTGTATTTAATAAATAAATCTGCATTTTATTGCATATATTATGAAAAAAATTGCCATTTTAAAATAGTAGCATAAATCAGAATGAGACTAATATTAAGGACCTTAAATTTCCTTTTGAGTTTGAAATTTGGCCTCTCTATATAGCATATATTTGAAAATACATCATAAATATCACATATGTCATAAAAAAACAAAAACAAAAGCAAAAGACAACAAAATAAGCAGTGTAACTCCATCAACTCCTTGAACAAAATTTGGAATAGCTCATCTCTGTGCAAAACATGTCCTTCATAATTCATGTAATTTATACAAGCTTTTCCTTTAAAAAAGACCTCTAATCTTAAGTTAGGAGTTTTCTCTACCCTTTGTCTGTAGTTCTGAGTAAATGGCAGGATGCTGGCAGACACTCTGACGTGCCTTTCCACCATTAATGTTGCTTTCAGTAAAGAAAAACAAAATGAGAACCCAGCAGTCCTCTTCACAATGTAAAATAAAAGGCCACTGCTAAATCTTTACGCTATGATTTCCCTGAGGTGATCTAATGTTTCCATAATGAGCAGTAAGCTGTGATGTTCAGGACTGCAGATGAATTTTGTCACTCTTGCTGCTTCATTCACCATGTTGTTCAAAACCAGCATATCACAAGACACATCACTCAGCGTCAAAAGACCCAGCAGTCTTTTTAGTGTGCAAGCGTATATTTTCTGGTGGCCGATATGAGAGGGAGCTCATTTTTGTTGTTAGGCTTGGATGTGTGCTGACATTTGGTGGAATGTATTTTATTAGCTGAAGGAAGTATTTTTTAAAGTTTTTTCCAAAAAAAACATAAAAAAAAGGATTCAAACAGTTGTTAAAGTAAGCGATGCAAATGGTGAAGGGCATAGCCGTATCCACAATATCAGTGATTTTGCAGTCTGTTATTACATGTAATTGAATTAATACATCCAGAAAAGTGAACACTTGATGAGGAATCCAAGAAAAGAAGAAGAAAAATACTATTGCCACAATCATCTTAAAAATATCATCATTTCTGGTCTTATTTTTTTGAATTTGATATGCCTTCTTCAGGGTCTTCCAAATTAAGGTATAGCTTGTTAATATGATCAGAAAAGGAATCAAAAAGCCCAGCAAATTTTTGGATAAGCCTAACCCAACCCGGAGCGTTGTGTTGTTGTTGTCATATCGAAAACCGCAGACTGTCATGTTCAAGTTCTCAGCAAAGAATATATTACGGTGAATGATGACGGGCAAACTGGCCACACCAGCGAGAAGCCAGATGGCAATGCAAGTCATTCTGGCAACAAACATGGTACGTCGAATTCGGGACTTCACTGGATGTACTATGGCTAGGTACCGGTCAATACTAAGGCATGTGAGGAGGAACACACTGGCGTACAGGTTGAAACTTATGCCAGCTGATGCTAACTTGCATAAACAGTTGCCAAAAGGCCACTGGTACTCCATGGCTGTGTAGGCTGCCCAGAGTGGCAGAGTTATTAGAAAACACAAGTCAGCCAGTGCCAGGTTTAGAAGAAAGATGCTAGCTACTGTTTTTAATTTCATGTAGCAGTAAATGACAATAACGACCAGGCTATTCCCAAATATACCTATGATAAAGATGATGCTGTAAACAGTTGGAACCATAATGTAGATGTAACTGTGCCTTCCTGAAACGGGACAGTCAACATGGATTCTTTTGATGGTTTCTTCAGTAGAATAATTTGGAATCATCTTGATCTTTTGAGCTGTAACCTAGCTTCAAGGAGAAAATACGAAGTTCATTCCTAGGAGGGGAAAAGAGGAATAAAATATTATTAATGACAGGGAACACTGCCTAATTCTTTTCAACATAAATGAAATCTAATACTTCTTTCAGTTACAGGGTTCTAATTTAAAGTAAGACTGGTTAGTGAACATATGTCATGAAAATATAATATAGACTCAAAATAGCATATAAATTCAAGATTAGCACATTATATTCTTTCCATAAATATGTGATATATCTAACGAACAAAGTTATTCAGATATCTCAGAAAATACACTTAAGCACCCTGAATACTAGTTCATACTGTAAATGCAAAGTCTAATGCATTACAAAAATAAGTGAATACAGATTAGGTACTCATTTTGATCTCTGATGTGAATCACTAGATTTTTTTCTGTACATTAAGCTTAATCCTTTAAAACAGGTTCTACATCACAGAGAGACTAAGACACACAATCTAGTGTTATACCGTAGCACAAATACCTTAAATATTCAGAAGTTACCTAGCTCCCTATCTGGCTTGGAACTATAGTATTCAACTACTAATGAGGAAAAAAAACCCAAAAGATGTGAAAACCCAGACACATGCTAATTTGTTGTACATTAGTAACTGCAGAAAAGTTTAAGAAGGGTGCAAGGGGGAATGAAAACTTATTTTGCCTTTTTTGTTACTGAAAAGTTATGTTACCAAGAGCTAAAGTTGTAGTCTTAGTGTATGAAAAATATTTCTGGACTGTATTACGTGTATGGCAATGGTATGAAATCTCCTTTACAGGGCACCTGTTTGGTTTGCCAGGGCTTGTGTGTTCTGCAAGAATGATTTCCTTATTAATGATTTTAGGAAGCAAGTAATATGCTCTAAGTAATGTTTACACAAAATCTTTTCAGAATGTACAAATAGTCTTCCCTCAAAAATAGTGCAGAATTTTAAAAACTAGAATAAAAAATTGATAGCAGAGTAGTGTTTATTGCTGGCTGTCAGCCAAACCAAACTTGTGATCTGAAACATTGATAAAGTGAAACATGTTGGTGTTAAAAAAACCCAAAAAAGAAAACAAAACACCCCCCAAAAAACCCCACAAACACACAACCACCCACCAAACAAAAGCACAAGCATAAAAAACCCCAAAGTCCTTTTATGTAGATAAATATACATGCCTCAAGGCTCTGGGCAGTGCAAATACATTCAGAAAGAAAAGATGCCTGTCATGACAGAAATATGGCCTATGTTGTGACATAGTTGGTTGCTCGTTATTTGCATTGTGCAGCATTGACTTTTCTGTTAACTGTGGAATGCTGCTGTTAAGTGTCTGACATACTCTTGTCAGGAGACAAACCTTATTGCAGGTATACTGTCTCCTTAATAAGCAAGCAAGGCACAAGCAGAGCCCACACAGGAAGTAGGAAGTGGAGGCAAGAACTGAACCCAACATGGATAGCAGGCAGCATCTTGTGAGCAAGGTCACCCTTTGGCTCTCTATTAGCTTTTAGAGACCTGATATTTCTCTGTCTTAGCTCACATTCTATTATATGTTTGCATTAATAAGCTGATTAATTTCCACAGAGCTGTGGGTAATGTCAAGATTTAGGTTCTTAATAATTCATAGAATCATATCAAGTTTGGAGTATCTAGTTAAATGCAATGAATAAAGTCTCTGTCAAGATGTGCAATGTAATTCCTCCCAGTAGCTCAAATTCATTCTGTGAATTAGTCCTGCTGCCTCAGTTGGTACAGATGCCTCAGTGACACATCAGCTATTTTTGACATGTTTTAAAAAAATTAAAAAGTTGAGCAAATACAGCTGGCACAAAGAAATGTACGCCATTCTGATCACACATGTCATCGTAATGCAAAGCTTCCTGGCTTTCAGACTGTGCCAAATCTAGAATACATGTTGTTTGGCTCTTTGGAAGGTCATGCTATCCATAGGACAAGGAGAGCCACAATAAAAAGATTTCAGGATTTCTTATCTCATCCTTTGGTTGTGAAAGTGCCCATGTTGATTTGACAATAATTGATATGTTCTGCAACATCAAGGTTGGGCAATACTTGCCCCATCTCAGTTACATGTTAGTGCTATTTGATCTACTCATTATCATAGCCTTTGCTCTCTTGCATAGATACTGAGATTACAGCTGAGAATTCAGCCCTAAGAAACTAGCAAAGTCTCTACTAAGAAAATTACCACTGCAATTTACACCTGCGGTCAAGTGGATCAGGGTCCAGTTGAGGCTGATGAAGCCCTTTCTCTCTGACCAGATTAACCCAATGGTGGTGCCATTTGGCAAATGCATCATTCTCTGTGTGAACTAATTGGCAGATTCTGTGGCTACAAGGCAAATGTAGCTGATGATGATTACTCCCCCTTTGATGGGATTGTTTTTGCCAAGGCACCTTTCTCACAGTCAGTTCATCCACCCCTTCAGTGTACTGTGTTTCATTTTTTAAATTGCAGTTTCCCTTCTCTATCCACATGGTGGCCTGTATTTTTTCATGCCAGTAGTAGCTTTAGTGGATGTAATTAATAACAGATGTGCTTTCAAGAAACTCTTATAATGAGTATATTTTCAGAAATGTGTTAAAATAAACAAAAAGTAATTGAGTTGAGAAACTTGTGTCTGGTACTCTAAGGTACTGAATTCTCTGGGCTTATTTTGGAGTGCTTGGGAAGTAAAAAAGGCAGACCAATTCCCATAAATAACCTGGAATTTGGTCAAGAAATAATATAATAGTTGGATTTATCTCTATAAGGCTCTGTAGCTCTTTTGGAATTAAAGGTTTTGGTGTAACACTAAAGTCAGTGAGTTGTGCAAAGGATCTGCTTGGTATTATACTAAGGAATTATAATCCATAAATAAAAAAATCCATCACTACTTTCAGTAAATAAAAAAGAAGTAGGAATACATAATGTGCTTGCTTTTGGATAAATGGATATGGATCGATATTGGACAAATAGATAATATGAGTTGCCATATGTGTATCTGAAAACAGTTTGAATGTTGCTGTGAGAATGCACCTTATAAGAGCTTTACATATGAAATGCAGTGAGGAAGGCACTGTTAATACCAAGCTGAATGTTTAAATTTCCTGGAAATTTTAAAGTTTTGGAGCTTGCCTCAGGTAGGTCTGCTGCCCTGAAGGCATCTCTGACTTCAGAGCTTTAGGAAAAGCTTCAACACATGAGAAAAACATAATTTGTTTTAGAAGGTACAGGCCTGTAGCAGTGCCAAGTGACAAGACAGCGTGCCTGTGGTGACGTAAACTCCTTACAGGCAATGATTTCTTTTTTGTACCACTGTCATTTTTGCTGTTATTCTCACAGCTCATCTGCTTGTCCCAGGATCCAGCAGATTGTTTAAAATGTTACAGGAATAGATGGCTGGTGCAGCTTTATCCTGCCAGAATTCACCAGAGCAGGTAAAACCACAGGCCAGCTAAATGCAAGTACTGAAACTGTGCACATTGATAATTCCATTTGAATCATCTCAAATGACCTGGGTTAAAAAATGATAATTGGATCATTTTAAGGCTGATACACAAGGAGCTTTTTCTTAGAGTATTGATGCGACTGTGAATGGTGTGGCAACATCAATCTCAAAGTAAATTATCTGGTGAGCAGCTAACCCCTGTTGTATGTTACTGTCCTGGCTGACCTTTTATCTTTTTTAATTACAATGATTATAATAAGTCACTGATAATGAAATGCTTCAGACTGCTCTACCAACCATTATTTACCATGCCATGCATTGCTTCTGCTGGGTGAACATGCATCCTAATTAAACTGCTTATGGAAACAAGGAATGCTGGGCCCATGCAAGGTAAACAGCACTTTGCCAAATGAAAGATTAAGAGAGCACTGACTATGGCTTTCTGTAAGAACTTCATCTGCTATAAATGGGTAAGCAGCTGTCACAAGTCATATTTAAAAAAGAAAAAGTAGTTTTGCTATTTGCTTTGACGAAGACTAAACAAACTCAGGGTGATCAACCTGCCACAGCTGAGCCACCTCATAGGTACCACATAGGTAATGTGAGGGTTTTTTTCTTCTGATGATGGATTATTTGCTTTTCTTACAAATGAGAAGGTATTTCAGTGTTTAAGAGGGTGATGCATTCTATTTTTATATGAAATTACTGCACAGGGAGAACAGGGGCTGCAAAATGTTTAGAACAATATGTTCAATATATTAGCTGCATTTACTGGTTGCATAAGCTTTTTTCATTTATCTTGAGAGTTTAGTTCCCCCCCCCCCTTTGCTAATTTCTACTTCTTTTTTCCTAATTGCTGAGAAACTAATGACATTTTCTACTGCTTTATTTCAGAGCCTTTTTTCCTTCTCTATCCAGCAGAACAACCCCTCCTTGTTGCNTAGCTGCATTTACTGGTTGCATAAGCTTTTTTCATTTATCTTGAGAGTTTAGTTCCCCCCCCCCTTTGCTAATTTCTACTTCTTTTTTCCTAATTGCTGAGAAACTAATGACATTTTCTACTGCTTTATTTCAGAGCCTTTTTTCCTTCTCTATCCAGCAGAACAACCCCTTTTATCCTTGTTGCCTTAATTAATATAATTTCTTCTACTTCATATGCTTACTTCAGCATCTTCTCTGCTTTCCTGGAGTTCCTGAGTAGTACCACTGTGAAGCCATAAATTTACATTTCTCCTAGCTCTTATTTCTGCTGCTCCTTCTAACCATCTTTATTCCCCATTCATGGCTTTCCTAAGTGTTTTTAGTCGAGTTGATAGGTGAATTGCGGAGGGTGAGACAAATGCAAACACTGGGGCAGATAGAGGCATATTAATTTGAATTATCATGGCCTTGCAGTGTGCATAGGCCTTCTGTCATCTCTGCCATATCTTCCACAGAAGTCAGTGTCTGACTTCATGGTAAATGACAATAAATCAAAATGTAACTGAAATAGAATGCAATAAGCAGTATGGGACCAGAACACTGTTCATGAACACATGAACATCAGTTCATACGCACACAGAACAGAAAGCTTCAGAAGATCTGTATTAGTAACTGTCAGGCTGGCTGTTGCTTTTGCAATTTTTGCATCAGGAGGTGGTCTGACACAAGGACAAACAGAATTTTCAGGACCTTGTACTGGCCTGGACATTTTTAATATCTGTTCTGGTCAGTCTGTTGAAACTGCTGTTAATTTTGTTGTGTTTGGGTTTTTTTATTTGTTTATTTAGAAGTATTTATCTTTTAAATTCTGTAACCTATATGGGGATTCTTTGTATCTTCCCCTTTCAGGAGTTGAAGCTGGTCTGCTTCATTTGTGCTGGAAAATAACTGTCTGTGATCTTCTAGGATCTGTTTTTTCTATAATGTCAAAACTCTAAGTTGCTTATTACTTATTTAGTGCTAGCAAAGGGCCAGTTATTGATACCTTGTGAATGTGAACTGTTTATGTACTCTGACCTTCTCTGTAAGAACTTCTCTGTATTTATTTCCTCCAGCACAGTTCAAAAGAGTCCTTCTTTATCATGGCTTCATATCTTATTCTGAAAAGAATGAACATCTCTCTTCTGTTTTTCATAGACTATTCTGATTAATTTTCCTTTTACTTCCCCAGTCTCTTTTAACTGTGCTCGGTTTCCGCCATAAAGTTTATGTGAGAAAAGGATAGATGAAGGGACCTTTTCCTCTGGGAAAAATCAATGCTTGTGGAATGACTGAACGGTGGAAGTGGGGAGATGTGTAATTTTGAATAATGGGGGGATGTGTAAAAAAAGTAACATGGTTAAAAAGTGACATTTAAATTGAAGTTTAACTTGTATAATATATATTTCAACCACTAGAGGTCTGTATTTCCTATTTTAAAGTATGAGAATTGCTTTATTTTGTATTCCATCACTTTTCAAAATATCCTCTTCCTTCACAATTATCTAAAATGCAAACAAAAGGGAAAATACCTGTCACTCAGCTTCTGCATTTATGTGAAGTATAATGTACCAGAGTGAAATATGTTCAGTTTATTTTAGTATCTACTAGCTTATATCTAATTTTCATTAATATATTCCTAGTTTTGATAACCTTCAATCTAATTCTTGCACCTCTAAGTCATGGAACAAGATCCTTTTCTTTAATTTTTTCAAAGACATATGCAGCTTAAACTCTCTAACATTTCTGAACCAAATTAAGAAGAATATTTTTAAAGAGAGACTAAAAGTATAGTTTACTTTAACAATGCAGATGGAAAAATAGTGACGTCTACTTATTAGACTAAACGATTATTTTAAAACTAGTTAGTGGCATGTTGTTAATCATACAGCTCTTTTTCCGCATCTCGGCAAGGGCAGTATTCTTGAAAGTAATTCTAAGTTAACTTGATTCAAATATGTATTCCTCTTTTTTGAGGAAGGTATTTTTATTATTGAAAATGCCAGTTCAGAACTACTTTTAATCCTTCACTTTTTAAAGTGATTTTTTGGAAATTGAAAAGCAACATGAGTCTACACATTTTTTTGTTATCGAAATGATGATTTTTCATAAACTGTAACACATTTCACAATTTGAAAATGAAATAATATTTAATGCTTTTTAGCCCCTCTCCTCCCACCTCTTTTACTAATTACACCTGGGTTTGTCATTACCCCTTTGGACAGTGTCAGTGCATGGTGGTGTGTTAGCCTGTTTCAAATTATTTATATGAATAGCTCTCAATGCTAGTAAGGGCAAACAGTTTTCAATCAGGTAGAGAAGGCTGTTAGTTTTATGGTGGCACCTATTTTATTGAAACAAGTATATGAGGAAAGTAGAACAAAAAAAAATTATTAATTATTGTCCTGTGTCAGGTAAGCAGAAATAATTTGTGTCTTGTCCTATATTTGTATCAAATGGCTTATAGACTGTCAGTGTACCTCTATGCACTAAGGTCTGTTTGGGTACAAGCGTCTGCCATATCTTGAAGCTGCTAAAAATAGCAGCATTTAGAGAGAACAGAAGTGATATTTTGAGATAAAAAATTAGCAAGCAGCTGGCTAGATTTAAAACACAGAATAAAGAAAACTAATCTTTCATTTGCATGCTGAAGGATTTTGTATTAGAAATGAAAGTGGCAAAAATTGGCATGTAAAAGGCCACCTCTAAAACACTGATTTATGTGGCTGTGCAGTGATGAATAAAATCTTCCCACTACATTAAATGCTTAAATAATACTAAAATGTAATATGTGACAAAAAATTTCTGCATGCTCTTTTTAACAACCCATAGTGTAATCATGTTAGAATTTTAGCAGTTGCAGCAACAGTGAAAGTTTGGACTATTCTTTGCATATAGTCTCATGGTACTTACAGAGTCCAGAAACACTGGAAATATTTCTTCATGCTACTAAGTTCTTTGGCCAAAGTTAACTCTACCAATTCACTCCTTGTGTATGGATATTCTTCCAGAAGTTAGGAAATACTGATTTACATATTTGTATAAAATGTTACTTGCAGATGTTAGTGCCGAGGCAGGATTGCTCAACTTCACTAGAGTTTCTCAACCTCACTAGAACTTAGTGGTTTAGTGAACACTAGAATAGTGCTTACTATTAGATTAGAATAGATTAAGCCTTTTTTTACTACACAAGTTTGTTGATTGATTGATCCACAGAGCACTCATTAGCCAGAAGTCTTTCAGTTAAGTTTCAGTATTTTAGTTGATGGGTTTCATTTTTCAGATCTTCCAGGTTTAGGTTTAAAAGTAAATATTGTTTTCTTGAAGCTTTTCCTGTATACACTCATAATTTTGTTCTCTGCTGTCAAGGGGAGGAAAAACATTCTTCGGTTCAATAAAAGTTGAACTGGACTCCAAAACACTGAAGGATTAACCATTCTCAATATGCAATGTATTTACCTAATCTCTTGGGGAAGATCATAGAGGTGATGGTTTTAAGACATCACTGGTTCTGGCTTGAGAGTGTACTTGATACTCCAGATAGCTTAGATTTTCCCACAAAGTTTTCTGATCTCTTTCTTGCATGTTTACCCACCAGAGTGATCTCTATTTTCTTTCTTTGACCAGTGCTGCATAACGTGTTGCAACCTCTCTGGGGTTTAATATGTCTTAGGTATTATGTACCCTTAAGATACGTAATTTTATATTCACAGTAACTTAAAAATGAAAAGTTAATTAGACAAAGTGAAATATATTTCTAGCTTAATACTTCTAGTTTAGTACTTCTGAAACTAAACATCAAAAAGGATAAGCTTCAGAAAAGATGATGTCTGAAAAGTGTATCTTGTGCTGGTCACCTCTGTTGCTCTGTCTTGACAGGAATGAAGATCATCTTTTTCTTTTCTAGGTTATTAAACCTATAGCTGAATTAGTATTTAAATATGAAAAATTGTTATAGCAGGTGGCAGTCACTCTTCTTGTTTATACCCCAAGGTAAAGAACTGCCTCTTATTCCAAAGAGACTGAAGAGCCTTAGACTCTTGAAATGAGACTTTGAAAGGAGGACATTAACTATCACCATCAGTCAAGCACAGAGTTTTATTCCTCTGTTCTAACCAGTAGCTTACCAAAAAGGATGAGTGGTACCCTCTTAAGAGCTAAAAATGATCAATAACCAGCAGGCTAACCTAAAGTCCGCTTACCAGTGACATGTCATTTCTTCATATTGCTAACAATGCCATCTACTGCACATTAGAGCATAGAATCATAAATGCCAGGAAAAGATTCATAGATGCCAGGAAAGAAAAAATAAATCTGTTTCAGATCAAGGTAGGACTAGAATTTCTATTTTCGGCATTGATATGAGAAGCTTTTTGAAGGGCAACACAACATAAAGTACTATTTCATTATGAATATACATCTAACTGCATGTTCATAATTTCAGATTTGATGCCTGGTTATGTAGCATCTTTAGGGCATTTAAAACTACCGGGAAGTGCCAACAGTTAACAAGAATTAAGCCATAAAGTCCCAGAACGAATAAAAGTGAGATTAGTTTGAGCTGTGAAAGGTTACATGCTGCACAGTTACTTTCTCTGAGTGACAGTAAACAAATGGATTAACACACTTCCTTTATTGCAGCTGGAATTGCCTATATAAAATATAGTGTGCCCCGTGTGATCATTTTTAATAAAGACAAATAAAAATTCAGATTTGCTAAGCACCAGTGAAATCATCTGATGGATTTTAAGTTTCTATTCTGATAGCTTTGTTCCATGGAATAAAAGTTTTAAAGTATTCTTTTTTTTTTAATTACACAGCAGTGTACATCCTACACAAATGTAGCCTCTGTATACCTAACCACACACCTAAAATTTCTATTGGCACCATTATTTCCATATTGAATGAAACATAAGCTTCTACTGTGAACTCCTCCAAGCTGAGCAGTAAGGGAATTTACATTAATTCTGGGCTTCATCCAGATCAATATTTCAGCCTTATATTTTAAAGGCTGTGGAGAGGCAAGAGAGAAAAAAAAAAAACAACTTGCTGAAATAAGAAGCACTCCTAAAAACACACCTCATCACATCCTCTTCTAACAGAACAGAGATCACATACAATGTGAGCATAGAAAAAAAATCACAATTTGACTTACTGGACATTCTGTATACCTATTAATCTGTCTTTAAGGTTATACAGTCGTCTTCACTGAAGTTTGTGGGTGCCTCCCTAAGTACATGAAAATAGCAGTAACAACTGTTCTTCCTTCCCAGCTTGTAGGAGAGATACTGTGTTATATTACTGTGATTTCAAGCATGCAGAGCTTAATAAGAGGTTGCAAGACATTTTACATGCTGTTTTAAGTATCATTGGTCTCTGGTCATCCTTATTTCTTCCTGGAGGTAGCATTCTTCTGCATCCAACACTGAAAGAGTTCTTAGTTTCATTGCCCATATCTTTTCAATTTTAGACAATAGTCAAGTGGTCCAGCAGAAACCAACCATTATCTGGAGTGGCCTTTGGGGGGCAATAAAGGCTACTTCCAAAAACTGCTATGAATGCAAGACTGAACCTTTCTCTTCTACTACTGTTCAAGGAAAAGACAATGTTCTAAGCAACACAGAGAGACATCTAGGCAATTAACTTGGTGCTTTGCTGGTGTTTAACAGTATTTGAATTTATAAATACAATAATTTCAGCTCTAGATACAAACTGTAGGTCCCAGATATCCCAATAATTGCTGAGGCCAGAACTGGCTCTAACAGGAATAAACAGTATTTGCATGTAAAGATCTTTATAGAATTGAGTATCTTTAGGGTCTTTATGATCATTCTAAAATTCAAAACTATTGAAAAGGTGACAATATGATTATCAAACTGAGATCATCTCCAGTGTTCAAGCAAAGGGAAGTTTTCTGGTTTTCTCCTCTTATTGACATGATCTCATTCTGAGATTAAACCAGCTGACTTGTCTGTACTTCAGCCACTTGCTCTTTCTCCAGTTTCACTCAGGCATCAGAAACTTGCCTTACAACTATGTTAGTCTTCTGATGAAACGTTGTTTCCACTGCAAGCCTTTACAACTTCTTGAAAACAGAATGTGTGTAGTCTACAAATATCAAAGATCCCACAGCAGAAATGATTAATTTCTTTTATCTAAAATACTGAAAGGATGATGCTTTGGAGTGCTACTGCAAAAAGCACAGATGTTTGTAAGAGGGAAGCTGCTTTTGCTAACTTAAAAAGCCCATAGTCACCACATGGTTTTCACCATGTAGATTTTACAAAGCTCCTGAAACTTGGCTGAACTTTGAAAAACCTAACCACACCGGAAGGGATGATGTAATCCTACTAAGGAGGAGGTCTTTCTACAAGGGCAGGTAGTGATACAACAAGGAGTAATGGCTTTAAACTGAAAAAGGGGAGATTAGGTTAGGTATTAGGAAGTTCTTCACTGTGAGTGTGTCGAGGCACTGGAACAGGTTGCAGATGCCCTACCCCTGGAAGTGTCAAGGCCAGGCTGTATGAGGCTTCAGGCAACTTCATCTAGTGGAAGGTGTCCATAGCTCTGGCAGGGGGGGATGGAACTAGAAGATCTTTAAAGTCCCTTCCAACCCAAACCATTCTATGAAATTTTTGCTTCTTTGGAGTTTATGAATTGCATTCTGAGATTTATCATTTGATAATCATAATTAAGGTGTAAATAATGTTTTAGGACCTTGAGAGTAACAGCTACTCATGTAGATTATGGCTTGTAGAACTGAGCCCCAAAATATTTGTGTCTCATGGGGATTTCTTGCTCACAACTGTTACTCTGTCTTGGACATGAGAGGACATATTTATGTATTTTTCTCACAGTTTTTGCAGCATATAAAACTCTAACATGCTGTTGTATTTTAATTTGAAGCCTAAAATATTAGAAATGTGCATCACTTAACATGGTGGCTGGCCAAAGCAGTTTCTGCAACACAGATTCTTGTACAGGGATGTGGTGTACAGGTACGCAGGTTCACTTCTCCTCTAGACTCCCCTACCTCCCATGATGAAGACTCTCCACACTTTCAGCTTTATTAATTGAAATGAGCTAATGACAAAGGTAAATTGTTATATCTTTTAGTTTATTACAGGCAGCTGTACTGCAGCGTGATGTGTGTGAAATATTGTGTCATGAAACCTTGACTTCTTCTGATTTTTGGTCCAGGGGAAAAAAAAATGGTAAACAATAAAATGTCTCAAAAAATTCTGTGAAAAGTATTAAAATAACAAAACCATCATATTTTATTAAAGGATGGAAAATAAGTATTATAATGGAAAGGCAAGAGGAAAAAAAAATGGGGGGTGGGAGGTGACACATGAAAAACCAGTATGGCCAGATAAGAGCTGGCTATAAAAGAATGGTATTATAATGATTGCTCTGAAAGGTCTGATCCTGGGGTCAGTAAGTATATGTGTACCAAGGTCTGTTTAAGCTTATGCACTCTTGGTTATATTAGTGGCTGTTGATAATTTAGCAGAAAATGGGATTTCATGCACCTAAATTAGAAATTATAATATTCTAAAATGGTTAATTCATGAGTGACATGCCAACAGCAATATGCAATCACTTTCAGAATCTTCTCTATCACTGGCAGAGATCACAATAGAAAACAGAATGGGAATGCTGAAGCTGCAATTGTTTCCTCATAAACCAAATCACCTACTTCTGGGAGAGAAAAGAACTTTTCTGAATCTAGGTGCAAGTTCTTTGGCCTTATTCTGGTTTACAGATAGCTTTAAGTTTACAGCTAGCTTTACTATGAAAGTCATAGAATCATAGAATAGTTAGGGTTGGAAAGGACCCTAAGATCATCTAGTTCCAAACCCCCTGCCATGGTCAGGGACACCTCACACTAAACCATGCCACCTATACCACCAAGTCAGTGATGTTACTATCATAAAGCTACTGAAAGTGATGTTTTAATTAAAGTTCCTGCTGATTCCTCCAGGCAAAGGTGTTTGTAGAAGGAAGGGTAGGGGACATAGCTAATGACTTAGCTGTGTAAACAAAGATGGGAGGTGATAAGACTTCTTTATGGAAGTTAATCCAAGTTACCAAATTAATCCAATTAAAGGCTTCCTTGCTTTGTCCTGGTAGTTTAGTTTATTCAGATGTGATGGTGTCATTTGCCTGCTCTCCCACAGCTGTGTTACTCTCCTGCTAAGCCAGAAGATGCAGTTAGGCAAAAATTAACATCTGTATGCAGTTTAAGCCCCTGAACAACTTTCTTTAGTCAAATGTGAGATAATAACCTGATGAGCAATGAACTCTGCAAGATAATATTACTTCTACCTTTCTGGTACAAGGAACTGCCTCTTTCTATTTTCTAGTAAAACAGTAAGAAAGGTGCTAGAAGAGAGCTTATATACACGGATTTGTCGTGCACAAGTAATGCAGCAAATCAGTAACATTTTGACATGCGTGGAAACATTCTGATGTGTGTGATATTTTCCTGCCATTAAGTAAAATCACCAGGGTGGAGCCATGACACTCCTAAGAGCTTTACAGGTTTAATATGCAGTCCCTTTTGCAGAATGTGCTTTTTACTCTTACCCTCCCTCTCCTCCCCACAAAACCAGAAGTGTAAATTAATGAATAACAACCTTTAGAAATGCCTTGTGCAAAGCAATAGTTACCTTCATATACAACAATGGCTAATCTGTCAGAAAATTCTGCTGCAGAAATGGGGAGATGTCTGTCCATTAGAGGAGTTCCACTTTCTGATCTAATGGAAATTGGATGAGTTAGCTGAGAGTAGTTCATGTTGCACATTATTACCTAAAAAGACTTTCACTCTCTAGAAACCTCTAACAAATCACATCCCTGTTTCTTACCTATCACCAGTGTTGTTGGAGGGACTGATAAAAGCATTTGCCTGAAAGCGATAAGAATGTTAACTGAAAAACAAACACACATGCAGATGCAGCATGTCTCTGTGGACACAGCCATACCTGTATCACTACAGTATCTGTTATGCCAACCCAAACTATTCTATGATTCTATGTTAACTAAACCAACTAATGTGGAAGTTTTATCACTACATTTCCAACACCATGACTAGCAATTTTCACATAACTTCCTTCTAGACAAAGCATTACAGCTCTGGGGAAAACAAACTTTACGTTAAACATTTTTGTTTTTCTTTTGCCTTCAATATGAAAAATAGTGTTTGTCGTACTGGAGAAGCAAAAGCAAGTATATTGTGGGTTTCTGTGCAAGGAAATGGGTGCTAGATTTAACACCTTCATTCAGAGGAAGCTTTGTCTTCCATGTCATACTTTAGCAATACATAATAGGATTTGGTTCACTGTGTCTGATTGAGAAACTTGATTACTTTTCTTTTATACAATTAATTTAGATATCCTTACAGTGGGAAAATATCACACAATGGCAATATGCACCAGAACAGACTTTTCTTCCTTAATGAGAATGTTGGGAACAGCCTGGAGGGAAAAGTTAAAAGACTGAAAGCAAAGGATCAGCATGGAGGCTTCTTAATGAATACCTCATTAGGGTCAGAGAAAGGGAACCAAAGGCAGAAAGGAAAGAAAACAGTATGAGTAACTGGTAAAGTACAAGAGTTTATTCAGACAAAAAAAATCTTTTAAAATGGTAATGCAGCTAAGCCGAAGAGAAGTTAGTATCATTGTAACTGTTAGTAAGTATAAAGTAGAAAACATAGAGGCCCAATTGTGCTTTCGCTTGCACAGAACTTCTGTTAAGGGCAGATCATTATGAGGACTAGTAGAAAATTTGAGTAGCCAGATATAAAGACAAACAATGTATCTGTGATTTTTGTACAGTTGGACTAGTGAGGTGCTGAAGGGTTAATCAAAGAGAATGAAAGGCCAAATACAGACACCTTAATCCATGCAAGTGAGAAAGATAATATCACCCATGAAAAATACAAAATACCGTGATGCTTAATGCTTTGTCTGGAAGGCAGCACACTTAATAGAATGATACCAAAATAGCTGTTCTGCCAGATTTGACCAGCTTATTTTCTGTTGTGATGTTTGTTTGTTTGTTTTTGTGTGGGGTTTTTTCTTTTTTTTTTTT
>NDXB01006463.1:5206-22343 GCA_002631895.1 Agapornis roseicollis | reverse complement strand
GGAGAAAGGAGGGACAGAACCCAAACTGACCAAAGAGGTATTCCATACCATAGCACGTCATGCCCAGGAGGTAACTGGGAGTGACCCGGAAGGAGGGGGAACTTCCCGGTCGGGCTCGTTTTCGGCGGGTGGTATCGTACCTTCTTCCCTTGTTTTCTTTGTCACTGTTATTATTGTTGGTGATAGCGATAGTGATTTGTGTTGTACCTTGGTTGCTGGACTGTTGTTATCTGACCAGTGGGAGTTCTTCGGCCCATCCTCCCTCCCGCTCCTCTGGGAGTGGGGAGGTGGGAGGGAGGGGGAGTTGGGTGGGTGAACGTGCTGCCTGACTGGGTTCAAACTACAACAATATCAAAACCAGAAATGGAATCATGAACAGAAAACAAACATACAAACAAAAAAAGAACAAGCTGTTCTGAGACCAATTTTCCCTATTTTACTTTATATATATTCTGTTTAGTCCTACACAGTAGTTACAATGACAAATGTACTTGACTCAGCTCCAACTTATTGTAAGACAGAACATGCAAACAAAAGCTTGAAATAAGAGTAAAATGTAATAAAGCCTTCTCCCACTACAGGTGACAGCAACCCATGCTGTTACTGTGCTTTTCATTTCGTTGTTATACTGTGTAGAAAGCATCTTGTTAAAACTCAAAGTGAATCATAATCTTGCAGAAGCATTTTATGATTGATCACCAATCTTTGTCTAGATTGTGTTTTCTTTAAGGCCTTGAAAGTGACCCAATAATTAAATCATTTTTATAAAGCATGCATATATATGACATTTTGACAGACCTATAAAAAATTAAAGTCAGTTAGTAACCCCAATAATTATTCAGTTACTTTAGCATGTCACAAATGTAGATCTGCTTGCCATGAGGTGTGACTGTCATTTTCTAGAGATATAATAAATTATTTAATCACTGAAACTATTAGAGAGAAAATAAAAAAACACTAAATTACTATGAATAGTTATTTCTTGTATGAATAAAATTCGTACGTATACGTGTAAACATTTAAATGAAGTAGCTAGGGTTTTGTCATGCATATCATTAATACTTTGGTTGCAAAACTACTGCATTCAGAATTTTTTAAACACATATTGATGTAAGAACACTTAATGGGTAAAATCCAAGAGAAAAAACTTGTCCTATATTTAATGTGCTAACAGAGCTATGACAAAACATACTGTTCATCTTTTCAGTATCACAGCTTATATAATAAGCACTAGAGGTGGAATGGGAGTAACTTTTCTTTCTTTCAGTTACATGCTTTCTTTCACTGCCTTCTGAAAACAACTTTTTTGGAAGTATAATGGGCGTAATAGAGGGGAAAAAACTCTCTTGGTAGCAGGAGACTCAGGAATTCATCCCATGTATGAATGACAGTGTGAATACGATTCTTTCCTAGGTGCAGGCACAATGCTCACATCTTCATTTTTTTGCATTTTTATCTGAGGAAGGTAGAAGCACTGTTTTGTGAACCTACATCTATTCCACACATATCAGTATTTTTCCTGAAACTGAAATATTTCTTTTACATTTTGTTGGTTTTAAGTTTGCTAGTTTCTGTCTTTTTGAGAAGTGTGTTTTCCAGGAATTTTCCCTCACTCTGTCCCCAGGAGAAAGATGAAAATATAAATCTGCCTGTAATGGCACTACAGTTTTCAACCTGAACCTATTTTCACGATAATAGGTCATGTTCTCCCTTACATTTTTTTTTTTCAAGGACTGTGTTGTTTCCTTCACTACACTAGGTCTTCAACTCTCCATCTCAGAGTAAGAATTAGGATTTTGAAAAGCTACACAATGGATCTGCAGATCTCTTCCTGGCAAGGGCAGGAATGGATTTATACACTAACTCTTGGCAAAAGGGTAAAAGATTTGGGCTGAAGATCCAGTAGTGAGTAACCCCCATGATGCTGTGTACATCAGCTATGTTTTATCTTCTCAGGGAAGAAAAGCTAAATGAGAACTCAGGCTGATAAAAAGAAATGCCAAAATGCTATATATTGTTCTGCCAAATCTGTTCTGTCAGCTTCTTCATGCATAGACTAAGATCTGTGTCAAGACAGGGCTGCCTGCAATGACGATTCGTTTTTCTTAGAGTTTGAATATTTCTGCAGCGGAAATGTATAATAAGGACAATCTCAAAACATTTTATACTGTGTTTCTGTATACTCAGCTCTCCTGTTGACAGATTCCTGATCCAGAAATCATTCTGAAACATAATTTTAACCGTATTTTAAAATAAGTTCATATACGTGTAGTGAAACCTGAAATTAGCAAAATCACTTGCTAATGATATGATTGGTTTCTTTATGCACAGAATTACTTTGGCAGCTGTTTACCAGCTACTAATTCACAGCCTTCTGAATTTAGTTTCTATGTCCTCTTCTTAATTTAAGGCTTTGTTCTCATCCAGACTAATGATATTTAAATTGTTTTGAGGCTCCTGTGGGTTTTCCACGTTAATTTGGGGTGCAGAGATAACATTCTGACCTGAGAGACTGCGTGTTTCTGATTTACAGCTGGGCTTAAACCATGACAGAAGTCCCCCATGAGGATCAATGCTTGTGAATGTGAGGTTGTACTTACCTGTTTATTGAGGGCCTCCTCCTTAGTCTTCCTGGTTGGGTGGCACTATAAGGTCCCTGCCCTCCCTTTAATACTGACCCATAAACTCTCAGTTGGCTCCTAATCCTCAGACAGGGCTCCATGCGCTCCAGTAGTTGCTGAAATGCAGACATCATTTCGAGTCTGTTTTGCTTTCCTGTTTTTTATTCTGTCCTTCTTTGAAGCTGATAAATAATACATTCTGTTACACAGTTGGCAAGTCATAAAATGTGCACAATGTACACTGGTTGGTTGTTGGGTTTTTTGGTCTTAAAGTATTCAAACAAGAAGTGACACATAACCTATTGCAGTTAATGAATGTTTATAGATCTTTCTGAAACATAAAGTGAATGAACCCTGGTCTGTTTCCTAAGCTGTGATTCATAAGTATGAAATGGAAAAGCATGCGAATTTTCCTTCAATACTTTATAGATGTATTTTTCAACATGAGTAATACTCCAAAGGAAGTCTTTCCAGTTACTAGCTGATCTTTGGAGTAGATAAACAGAAACCTCAGTATATCAGATGTATGTGGTGACAGTATGTTCTTTAATGTATTTTAATATTTTAACAAAAAATATTTTATAATAGCTACATTACCCTTTCATTTGGGAAAGACTGAGTGTAAAATTTAGTTGATCAATGAAGACTTTTGACCCATATATCTCTTGAATTTTTATTTAACTATTTGCTGAGACCATTTATCCTGGCTTTTATGCATCTTCTTAGAGCAAAGATGAAAAGACTTCTGGCAGCATCAAGAAAACCAGAAAACTTCAATATTTCTCTTGTCCTGTGCCACAAGCCTGACAATAACTCTTAACTGTTAAGTTTCCAAGTCCTGGTCCAGCCTTAACTGCTGGAATATGAAGACCAAGACTCTGAGCTCCAGATTCTCTGTTACAGCCAGGAGCCCTGAAATTTGGAATATACATTGAATTTTCTGGTTATTTAGGACTTTTTATTCAACAAAATGTTCTGATGGAATTGTCTTTAAATTGCTTTCATCCTTTTTTCAGCATTTCTTGCAAAATGTGTAGTCCAAGTATAATTATAATTAATTTATTTTTTCTAGTTCTATGACAGAACTAAAATGAAAAACAATGTGTTCTAACTGAACAGCTAATTAAAAGAAAAAAATTCAATATTTCTGGGAATTCAAGCAGTACTGAAGGCTGAACATGAAACCTTGCTTTGATCAATGTTAACAAAACAGCATGAAAAATTGGAAATTAAAACCAAGGTCTCCAACTTGGTTTCTGTTCTGTCACTCTTCAGCTGATAAGCTGGATGCACTAGCTATGCCTCACACTCTCCCATTAAAATATATAATCTTTTTAAAAATAGTACACTGGGACCTAATATGAAATTTGATAAAGTCCCACACCAAAAAAAGATATGCCTACCGGGAGTTATACTGCAAAATAGTAAGAAAATTAAAGCGTTTTTTTCAATATCTTTTGAGAAGAGGGTAAATTTCTAAATACTTCAGACTTAGGTAAGACTACATTTATCACCTGTGGTTCTGGCAAGTTCTTTTAGAAGAGAAGTAAAGTGATTTTTTTCAATTATATTTTAACAACTACACATGCAATTCATTTAAATAACAAATACATAATTTTTCTCCTATATTTTTACCTTGGTCTTGCAAAAGCATGAACTGAATTGCATGAAAGTGCAATGGTGTTTCATGAGTTATCTTAGAGAGAAAATAAATTTTGTGCATCTGACTACCTGAAGGGATATATTGATACATCATGATCTTCTGTAACTGTTGTTCTCCAGTCTCTATAAGGAATTACCACTAATGTTAACTAAAGATTGAGTTAGATTCCATATATCCAGAAGACAATGATCAGGAACTGAGTTTGTAATGAAAGGGGCCAGCCATTCTATTTTTCAGCCCAACTCTGTTCAGACTTCTGATAATCTAACCCCAACAGGACATGTGCTGAAGCTCAGCTGAAGCATCAGCATAAATATGCTGTACAATGTTGACATCCAGTCTTTCATTTTTAATCTAGAAGTGCAAATCAATGTTGCTGCACTGCTATAGTGATCTAAAGCATTATTTCACACAGACAGAATTTCTCATTAAGAACAGGATGCAGATAGGACTAACACAGTCCCTTGACTCTAAAAGTAATATTCAAACACAAAACCAGAATTCTTTAATCTTTCCAGTGGAATAAAAAAATTGGAACCAGAATCTGCCACATTTACATTAAACTGAAGTTTTATGTAATATAGAAAAAGAACATAATGAACAGCAGCAAGTGAGATTTTGACTTTTGGGGAAACATAAAACAGCTTATTTTTCAACCCTGATATTGTAAATATCTGTTCACCCTTGTCACACCAACATTATCTTACACAAAATCAGATAAAAAATGCCATTTCAGGTGTGCTTCTTTTCCAAATTTTTGTTCAGCATCATTTGCGATTAGTGCAGAGTATTTACTTCCCTTACTGCTTCAAGCACTTTTTTCCATATTAATTCAATGATTTAAAGCATCAAGAAATACCAAAAACATCATGAATCAAAAGAGCTTTTCTTTATGCCTTACTCTTAACTAAGCTTTCATAAGACCTGATGGAATGTAAAAGAAAAATGAAAAAGGGACCTATTACCTTTCTGTGTTCCATCACCTGAGCAGTTTTATATAGACTGTATTAAGGCAGGTTTTTCAGGTCATAAAATAAAATTTATGGTCAAGTGCAGCATTGCAAGTTTAGATTGCCCATGCTTTAATAACAGCAGAGAGTGGTAAAAGTTATCATCAAAACAAAATAGTCTGATTTACTTTACTTAGAAATTTTGCTCAGATATTGTGGAGTATTTAACAGTCTGGGACTGGATATAGAACTGGCTGGATGGCCACATGCAAAGAGTTGTGGTCAATGACTCAGTGTCCAGCTGGAATACAGCAACAAGTTGTGTCCCTCAGGGATCAGTATTGGGGCCGGTCTTGTTCAACATCCTTGTCGGTGACATGGACAGTGGGATTGAGTGCACCCTCAAGTTTTCTGATGACACCAAGCTGTGTGGTTTGGTCAGTATGCTGGAGGAACCTTGCATGCTTGTCAGGTGTGCTTATTAAGTTCAAAAATGTGAAGTACAAGGTCCTACACTTGTGTCGGGGCAATCACAGGCACAGCTACAAGATGGGTGGAGAAGTGATTCTGAGCAGCCCTGCAGAGCAGGAACTTGACATGAGCTGGCTTCAGTGTGAGCTCATAGCCCAGAAAACCAACTGTATCCTGGGCTGCATCAAAAGGAGTGTGACCAGCAGGTCGAAGGAGGTGATCCTGCCCCTCTACTCTGCTCTCTTAAGACCTCACCTGGAGTATTGTGTGCAGTTCTGGTGTCCTCAACATAAAAAGGACACGGAGCCATTGGAACAAGTCCAGAGGAGGCCATTAGGGTGATCAGAGGACTGGAGCAGTTCCTGTATGAAGATAGGCTGAGAAAGTTGGGGCTGTTCAGCCTGGGGAAGAGAAGGCTGCGTGGAGACCTCATAGCAGCCTTCCCGTGTATGAGGGTGGCCTCTAGTGACAGGACAAGGGGTAATGGATTCAAACTTAAATGGAAGAAGTTTAGTTTACATATAGAGAAGAAATTCTTTCCTGTGAGGGTGGTGTGGCACTGGAACGGGTTGCTCAAGGAAGCTGAGAATGCTCCATCCCTGGCAGTGCTCAAGATCAGGCTGGACAGAGCCTTAGGTGATATGGTTTAGTGTGAGGTGTTCCTGCTTATGGCAGGAGGGTTGGAACTAGATGATCTTAAGGTCCTTTCCAACCCTAATGATCCTATGATTCTAAAAAAGACATTTTTGTTGTTTTGCTTTTAGAGAACACATCTTATGGATTCTATTTTTAGTAGTTATTAAAATGAGCACAAAAAATAAAACTTCATACTTATATCCTAATAAAAAGTCTTGAAAGGCTTAACACAATTCATACCAATATTTATTGTGATGAAAACTCGCATTTTCCTTTAATTTGTAGAAACAGAAACCTTAATTTGAATGTGAGAAGTTATTTTCAATAAAATTCATTTTCACTGAAAAAAAAAAAAAAACCTTCAAATTTTTCTAAAGCTACTGCTTAATTTAAATTCTTACATAGCACACTTCAGTGCCAGATGTTAAAAATGCCTTCAGGTAAATCTCTGCATGTGGGGACTTCAATTGTTTCTCTGTGCATTTAATGCTGCTGCCAGGAATTTTGAAGCAAAGTAAAAAAAAAAAAGAAATATTATTTTTTTAAAAGGCNAGATGTTAAAAATGCCTTCAGGTAAATCTCTGCATGTGGGGACTTCAATTGTTTCTCTGTGCATTTAATGCTGCTGCCAGGAATTTTGAAGCAAAGTAAAAAAAAAAAGAAATATTATTTTTTTAAAAGGCAACTTAGAATTCTATATAAAATCATTTTCTTTCATGATTCTATTTTACATTTTTATAAGTCTCAGCAAACAGATTGCTGTGTCTAATAATAAAGTCTGATTCTGTACATTTGAATCTGGACTAATTCTGTAAATGTTTGCTTCAGCTAATTAGACATCTACTCTTAGTATGTTGCAAAATGGGTTGTTTGGGGTCACTCAAATAATGAACATCAAAGTCATCAAACTGCAGGAGCAGTTTCAAAATGATTTAGAAAGCCACAACTTCACAGAATCTGGTGGCAAGGTTCACTCTATTACTACATGCTTGAAGCATACAAAGGAAAATTGAGGTAAAATCAAGCTTGCAATAACTGATACAGAGACCAGAGGCACAAAGAGCAAATGAGACCCTTCCTTTGAGTCAAAGGCTCAGAACAGACCAGTTCACTTTCTATTTGAATGTATATGAAGCATATGTAATGGTAGGCATTGAATATGGCAAAAAAAATTTCAGTTGCTGCTGATTTTTGAGATCTCAGGATGCAAATGAATGTTCATTAGAGATCAGACAAAGCTGATGAAATATCTCAATGAATACTATCATTAGAAATAATTTTCGCTTGTTTGGTTGATATATATTCCTTGTGTACCCAGACATGGAAAAGTGGTAGATGGCAATACTAGCATTCACAGAAAAAAAGTGGTAAGTGCAATTTTCCTATTAGCAAGTTCTTATTTTGCCAAGTCATCATTTGCATGTTCAGTAGTTTTCAGAGAGACAAAGATGAAAAACTTGGAAGAGAAAATACAGTTCAAATGCAGGCAAATAAAATTACAAATAATTTCAACAGCAGTCAGGCATATAAACACATTTCACCATTGATTTGAATGCCAGTTTCAAAATTACACAGGTATAGATCTGCAGAAGCACCTTTGGTTTTGTTTCCAGTGAAAAATATACAAAATAAATGTAACATGAAGAATAAATATCTATGAAGATTTTCTTTACATTATAGAAATTCAACAGATGAAAACTACAGGAAACCTTATAAACAAAATTTTAAATTTTTGTAGTCGTGAAACACATAAGCTCTGCACAATCTACGTGGTGCTAGTAGGGGAATTAAAAAATTAATGCATACTTCTGCAGCTTAAGATAACTACTGAAGGAAGGTATATTCCCTGTCATCTCAGAAACAAGATTAATTTGAAATTCCCTAAAACCAAAAACTGTTGAAATGCAATCAATCAGGAAGGTTCTTACACTAACCACGAAGCAGTCTTGGGAAAGATTGCAACCATGCTCACTTTAAAATCATCTGAGCATATTTTCCAACTAAGGCAATATTTTTCTTTGACAAAGCATTTTACACTGTCTATTTATATTGTCTTTATCTCAAGTCTGCTCCAATTTAGGAGAAACCTGACTTATTTGTAATGTTTAGGGGGACAGAAATTCTTTATAGATTTAGCTTTGTTCATTTCTACCAATGCAATCAACTAAGCATAATGCTTCAGAGAAATGTTTCAAACTATCTCATAATTATCTACTGAACACGGAATACAATGACTATACCTTTAATTAACTTGCATCTAAACCAGAAGTCTGCAAGGTGTTGCTGTTGAAATTAAAATGAAGGTCATTGTAGATTAAGTTGTCTGTGAATCCAGTTTGGACAGTCATAAGCAAACCCGCAAACTGATTTAAAAAACTTAGATCATGTCACACTGTCCTTTACACAGTGATATGAATATATTAGATGGGAAAAACCTTAGTCTCACTTACAGGCACAGAAAGCACGATAGTCTGCTGTACTGAAATTCCTTACCATATGCAAATTTAAAAATTAAATTGTCTTTTATTAACATTTTCTCCTTTAAACTGCCTACATGATTCAGCCTAATGCACAAAAAAGAGTCTTAAGTCAAGAGGCTTCTGTGTTACAGCAGAACCAATTTTAACCTGGTTTATTCTTCGTATCCATTCAATTAACCTCTCAGAGCTTTAAACAAAAGCTAGAGTGATGGATGTCATTTGAGTTGAACAAATGCCATCTAACTGTCCAAGTATTGACTTACATCAGCCACTCCAAGCCAAGACCAGGATTTGAAATAAGATGCACAAACTATGAGGCAGTAGGATATGCTTCACAGATGGCATGAAGTTCGGTGTTTCACAAGCTTTTCCAGTTCATCTCAGTATCTAACTCTTAATATACTTGATGTTATTTACAAAATAAGAACTTTGCCTTCTGTCCCCATTTGCTAGGGACAGCACTTTGTTCTAGTGACTGACATCCATAGTTCTTAACTGAGCAGAATATGACTTGCTTCATGTTCAAAACATCAATGTATACCAGTCAGCAAACACAGACATCCAACAGCAGCTTTTTGGGCTGTTTCCATTCACCACTTTTGCTTCTGCCTGTGTATCATTTCACCAGAAACCAAGCAAAGGCTTTTTAGCAGAGATCAGGAGAAGCCCTTTACATTTTTGTCGATGCCAGAATGTGATGTTCTTTTTACTGAAGGGAAGACAAGTGAACACAGACTTTTGGTGTTCACCTTGTGGGTTCACCTTTTTTTTCAAATACATATATCATAAAAACACAAAATCATAGACTCCACAATGGTTTGGGTTGGAAGTGACGATAAAGTTCACCTAGTTCTAATCCCCTGCCATGGGCAGGGACACCTTCCACTAGACCAGGTTGCTCAAAGCCCCTTCTAACCTGGTCTTAAACACTCCCATATATGATATATTATAATCAAAAGTGAATTTGAACATAGTGAAAATCAATTATAAGGCTCACATCTAGTCCAGGACCAGAAATTTTTCTGTTTAGCCATTTAAAGTCCTGGAAGAGGTGCATCATTTTATGTGGTGTTCTCAAAAATGCTTGTGCCTGGTGCCAAAGAATCATGAAAATGCTCTGGACTGCCTAGCTTCTTGGTGGCATTTTGCTAGGGACAAGAGTTGCAAATAACAAAAAACATAGTGAACCAACTCCAAAGTCCATCTCCAGCATATCCATCACTGTCAGTAGTCTGTATCAAGTGCTCTGCAGAAAGTGGCAAGAAACTCAGTAATGAGTTTTCCCCTGTTCCTCTCATAATTTCTATCTACAAAAAAACTGTGCCATATTTTAAGTAAAAATTAAAAACTTATCAAGCTTGTCGTAGACAGGGAGCAGGAGTGGCCTCCACCAGAGGGGAAGGCAAAGTAAGAGCTGAGGTGAGCAGAGACAGACCCCTTCACCAAGACAGGGGTAGTCCAATGGAATCTGAACAGGAAGAATAGGGTAGGCTTAGAAATTATAACTGGGATCAGCCAGGAGTCCAGATCACCAGACAAACTCACAGCAATGAGACATGTCCAGGACAACACAAGAAATCAATTCAGTTAAAGAAATAAAAAGTTTGGTCCAGCAATGGGAACAAGGGTCAGCTAGTATCTCCGTGGCCACTGGACAAGTAACCTATCAAGGCCAAGGTTGAACAAGGTAGTGAAGTCAGTGGTTACAAAATCACCTCCCAGCTATTTCTCACACAGCTTTTTTACTAAAGTCAGGTCCAAGGTTTCATGGCTTAAACAAAAGCAGCCAAATCCTTGAAGCAAGTCTCAGAACACATTCAGGGCATGTGAGTTGCTAGCATTTTCTGGAAAATATAGAGTTGGAATGACAAAGGTTTTTTTCTATTTTGAAATCTGCTTTTCTTTCTATTCTGCATGAAAACTATTTAGAACAAGGTGTTTAACTTTATTTTTATAGGATTTTTACACTCTTGTGTGCCTTTTATGTTTCTCAGATTGGTCAACCAAATCACAAATCTATAAGGATTTATCCATTACTTTTATTTCTCTTTGTCTGTGATCTGTAATGTTAAAGCTTTGTAAACACGCAATCATTTGCTATCTCTGGCAGATAATCCACATGGCTACTGTTACAGATGAGGTTGATAATGATATTTTACATGTTAATCAGCAACAAAAGAACTCTGACTAAGGGTGGTTGAATAAAGAAACAATGAACATCTGGATTCGTTTATAACTTGTACTTTCTTAAATCTCTTACAAGATTTTAAATTCCAGGAGTTGAAATTTAAATAAATGTGAAAAAAAAAAAAAAATCACTTTGGAACTTCAGAAATCTTGAACTACACATCCAGAGCTTTTCTAAATGCCTCTGTAACAGAAATTCAGCAACAGNACTTTCTTAAATCTCTTAAAAAATTTTAAATTCCAGGAGTTGAAATTTAAATAAATGTGAAAAAAAAAAAAAAATCACTTTGGAACTTCAGAAATCTTGAACTACACATCCAGAGCTTTTCTAAATGCCTCTGTAACAGAAATTCAGCAACAGCTTCCATACCCAAACAAAATAAAATGAAATGAAAAGAAACAAAACAAACAAACAAAAAAAAAAACCAACAACAACAAAGAAAACCAAATGAAACAAAAGAAAACAAACAAGCACACAAAACAAAACAAAACAAAGAATATCTCTTTGCAGAAAATCTCAACAGACTGACAATGCCTTGGGCAAGAAAGCATTACAGCACTATAAATGCCCTTTTATTTCAAATTGTCACTAATTAATCTGGAGATTAAATGAGACTAAATGCAGGACAATTTATAAACAGAGAGATTACCAGTATTTTTGCCCTTTTTCACAAAAGGGGCATAGAAATCCCTGAAGAGATTTCCTGTTAACATGCAGTATTCCATCTGTGTAACATACAAATAGAGCTGAAGAGTCTAGCATTTAGTTATTAAAAGCAAACAAACAAATGAACAAAAAAAAACACCAAACAAAAAAAAAAGCAAACAAAAAACCCCAACCAAACAAAAAAAAAACAACAAAAAATACTCCAAAAGGACTCAAATGCATGGAGTGAAAAATAAAAATGCATATTTAAAGAATAAGAACTTGCTGTGAAGAGAAAGGTAAACCCTATCATTAAGAATTCTTTTTTCACAGACATTATGATTCTTAATATTGTTTATTTCCAGCCTGGCTAGATCTAACGTTCAGGTACAATGGTTTGCAAAAGCAAGAATCACTGTCTGGGTTTTGTCATCAATCCCAGTGCCAGGTAAATATGCCTGGCACACTAAGAACAGTGCAAACAGCTTCATGGCTGCAGAATGGTTTCCTTCATTTCCAGTTTGGCTTGCTTAAGATATTCCTATTAAGTAAAATCTATATTGATATACTTGCTTGATCAAGTAAAGCAATGTATAAATTAGTTTTATCCATGTACAACATTAGTTTTATCCATGTACAACATTAGTTTTATCAGTACAACATATTTTTCACATTGCATTTTCCTTCTCTCTCTCCCCCCACCCCATAGATCACATCTTTCAAAACTTGTCCTTCAAATACTGAAGTATTCTATTGCCTCACAGACCATGCAGGAATCCCTAAGAGAACTATATATTATTGGTTAAGCAAGATTTGTGACCAGAACCTGAGGCAATAACTGTGTGCATGTATTTAAAATCACAAGTTCAAATTTTGGTGGAGAAATTGGCATTGAACCTGATAAGCAGACTACTGCTGATGAAAAAAGGTATGAAAATGCCCTCCAGAGATACGGCCAGCTGCTCACCAGAGATTAGAACTCTCCAAATAAACCTCATAGTACTTGTTGGGTTTAGCACTGGAAACTGATCCTTTCTGCCCAATCAAGGGCAACCTTCAGTGAAATCTAAAACAAGAACAATTCATAGTCTATGATTGAAATTGAATGTTTTGTGACAAAATATTCCTGCAAGCTTGCAGGGAATTCATTTTATTGCCTAGATCTAAGAAAACACAGTAAGGAAGAAAGTAACCTTCTGGATGAAAATATGAGATTAGACCTATGTGAAAGCACTTGCTTTGTATCAGTATATGAAAAAAAGAACAAGAAAAGGCAAATTTGCAGAAGTGGCTGCTAACTTTATACTTCTGAGTAAAAATCTCTTTCTACTCACTTCAGTGTTTTTGTACCTTCACAGCAAAACTACTTTACTTGTTTGTTTTCTTGATTGATTCTCCTGCAAATATAGAGGCTATTGCAAAATCAATAGGAAATTTTGGCCTGTGTGAAAGATTTAAGTAACTATAGAAATCAACAAAATATAGGGCAAGGGAAAAAAATCATATCTAACAATAAAATTAGATTAATAGTTCCCATATCTGCAGTGCACCATTGTACAATTCGATTACTGCAATTTTATTACAAAAGTACAGAATATTAAAGGTACAAAGTTTCCAAATAAGATTTAAATTAACATCCCTGCATAAATGTGAAACAGGATCACAGTGTATTGAAATTTCTAACATCACTTTTTTTACTCATTACACCACTGGTTTCTCAACACAGTTTAAGTGCTCTCTCCTCCCCTCCTTTTACTACTGTTCTGGGTTCAGCCATAGCAATCATTTTTCTCCTTTTTGTATCTGGTGCAGTGCTGTGGTTTTGGCTTTCAGCCTGGGAACAATGCTGATAACAGCAATGTTTTAGTTGTTGCTATGTAATGCTTACTCCTATCAAGGACTTTTCAGTCTCATTGCCAGTGAGGAGGGGCACAGGAAGCTGGGAAAAACAGAGACAGGACACCTGACTCTAACTAGTCAAAGGGGTATTCCATACTATAGCAAGTCATGCCAGTATATAAACTGGAAGGCCCAGATCGCTTCTTGGGTCACGCTGGGTATTGGTAGGTGGGTTGTGAGCAACTGTATTCTCTCCCCTTGTTATTTCCCTCATCATCATTATTATTATTGGTGGCAGGAGTAGTGGTTTGTGTTATACCTTAGTTACTGGACTATTCTTATCTCAACCCATGGGAGTTACATTCTTTCAGTTCTCTTTGCCATCCCTCCGGGAGCTGGTGAGAGGATAAAAGGGGTGCATGAACGAGTGGCTGAGTGATTCTGACTTAACAGCAGGGCTTAAACCACAGCAACCACCTGTTTCAGGGTAACAGTGGTCTAAAAAAGTGTTCTTACTCTGAACGTTGATACATTCTAAAAAGGAAAGGAGGACTTCAGTGTAACGATAACATGGTTTACTTCTGCTTAGATTATTTGCCCCACATGACAAACTTCCCATGTATATCAAAATGAAGATCATTCAGAAAACATGAACACATCTCTACTAACTTAACTTTTACAATTTCATAATTTGTTATCTTTTTTAAAAAAAAAGACATCTTTAACTCTTTCTTTAAGGGAGACAGTTTGGTGTCATTTTTAGCTAACTAGATGCCTTTTATATAAGGACACTGTAGTGCTGTTGGGGAATTCAATCACTGAACCTAAACAAACATCCTAAACTCAAACCTGATCATCTGTTACAGTGAGCAGTTCTTCATTCTCCCAGTCCCTGCCTTTGTCTTCTGCAGCTTGCATGGTTTGGCTGGAACACTTTCCTGTGAAGACCAAGACAAAAAAGCCATTGATTCCTTCAGCCTTCTCCATATCCCAGGTAACCAGGTCTCCTGTTTCCTTCTGGAATGGGCCTTCGTTTCCCCCCATATTTCTTTTATCAATGACATACTTATAGACGCTTTTCTTTTGGACCTTGACATCCCTAGCCAGATTCAATTCTATTAGGGCTTTAGCTTTCCTGACCTGGTCGCTGTCTGCTCAGAGAATTTCTCCTTATTCCTCTAATTTTTGGAATAATGAGTTGAATAAATGAAATCACAATAATGTACTTAGAGTAAAAATTTAATTGTTTGAACATAATCATGTCATATATTTCTAAAATTGTTTGGATCAGTGTAAGTAAACCATTTCTTCTATGACAGATATTTCTTGTAAACATCTGCATAATAACTAATATTAAATGCAAATTTTTATATGCTCACACTTAGCCTTAAACTTTAATCTCACCTCTCAATTGCATAAGCTTTTAAATCACTTTATTAGTAAGTTTGTTAAATTAAGACTATCAAAACCAGGTAAAAATGTTGCTGGTCTTGCCCAATTTTCTGTACATTCAAATGGAGACATTTCTACAGCACTTTGGAGACTCTAAGAAGGAAGTTTTAGAAAAGTATATTCCATAAGTTTCTCAGTGCCACTGTACAATTGTCAAATTTGTCTATGAATATCATTTTGTCAAAATCACATTTTCTACTATGTTGTTTAATTCTTGCTTTTTTACTCTAAAGAAAATATTCAGTGGTAATAACATTTCACTACAGAAGTTATGCACATATCCACAAAGATTGTTACTCCAATCTTCAGTCTGCCGTTCCATTTCAGGCACTAAATTGCAATTTCTATTCAACGTTGGCTTGGATAAAAGAATGCATTCATGTAATTTCTCTTTTAATACATTCTAGGGAACACCCACTATTCTAGCCACTGTTGTATAATTATAGCTGATCAACTATGCAGGCACACCTACATTAAGGAAGCTTTAGTCCTTGTTTTGAAAGAGAACTGAGAGTACTGGAAAGAGAACTGGGAGCACTGAAAACTATGTTCATCTTTTGAGTTGGGTTAGTCTGTTAAATTTATCTAGTAAAGATCCTCTCTGAGGCTGGCATGAAAGAGGATGAGAACATGGAATCGTAGAATCATAGAAAAGTTAGTGTTGGAAAAGGTCTTCAGNTTAGTCTGTTAAATTTATCTAGTAAAGATCCTCTCTGAGGCTGGCATGAAAGAGGATGAGAACATGGAATCGTAGAATCATAGAAAAGTTAGTGTTGGAAAAGATCTTCAGCCTGGGGAAAAGAAAGCTGTGTGGAGACCTCATAGCAGTCTTCCAGCATCTGAAGGGGGCCTATAGGGATGCTGGGGAGGGACTCTTCATTAGGGACTGTAGTGACAGGACAAGGGGTAACGTATTCAAACTTAAACAGGAGAGGTTTAGATTGGATATGAGGAAGAAATTCTTTACTGTTAGGTTGGTGAGATACTGGAATGGGTTGCCCAGGGAGGCTGTGAGTGCTCCATCCCTGGCAGTGTTCAAAGCCACGTTGGACAGAGCCTTGGGTGGCATGGTTTAGTGTGAGGTGTCCCTGCTTATGGCAGGGGGTTTGGAACTAGATGATCTTAAGGTCCTTTCCAACCCTAACTATTCTATGATTCTATGATCTTAAGATCATCTAGTTCCAACCCCCCTGCCATAGGCAGGGACACCTCACACTCTTTATAGAAATGCTGGCATTCTCCAAATGAAGATTCTAATCCAGTCATTAGAAGTTCAGAAACTGAAATTGTGACTTAATGTAATAATTAGTGTATTTTAAAACCACAGGTTTACAGATGATTTTGCAACATCATATTTTTTATTTTTTTTTTGTGGCTTTCGAAGCATTAATGCAGATCTATAATGGTGTGGATAAGAAAGTTCCAAAGAAATACAAGAACAATAAACACATAATGCACATATATAACTGGAACTTGTATTTTTGCTTTCATATGTTTTTATGGTTTCGAATTCTTATGTTTCATCAATATGTTTAACATGGTAAAAACTGCTGTGTTTCTACTCATGCCTTTTATTTTTCTTTTTTTTTTTTTTAATTTCCTGTTATGAATTTGTGATTCAGTAGCTGGTATTCCCAACAATAGCATAAAGAACTTCAAGGAAAAGATCTGCATCTTAAGGGTTAATATCAAGCANAATTTTCTTTTTTTTTATTTATGCTTTTTTTTTTTTTTTTTTTTTTTTTTAATTTCCTGTTATGAATTTGTGATTCAGTAGCTGGTATTCCCAACAATAGCATAAAGAACTTCAAGGAAAAGATCTGCATCTTAAGGGTTAATATCAAGCAGATAAAAAGAATCTAATTTCTGTTTCGACTTTTTTTTTAGCAGTGCTCAACTTGCTGATGATCAGCTTTGGTTTCTGCATAATATCTTCACCAATCAGTTTGTTTTTACTGTAGTGATTATGATAATTCAGTGTTATAAAGGCTATTCTTTAACTCAAATATTTGTAAATAATAGTTTATAAAAAGTTTATGATTCAAGAACAGCCTCAATTTATTTCCTGCATACTGGAGTATGAGTCATTCTAGTAGTTCAAAGCTTACTGCAGAACAGTGACAATGGAGATTATCCTGCTCTGGTTTCTGATGAATTTATAACAGTTACTCAGGAAAAAAAAAAAAAAAAAA
>NDXB01006460.1:84517-130433 GCA_002631895.1 Agapornis roseicollis | reverse complement strand
CTTGAAAATGGGGGTTATATTTCCCCTTTTCCAGTCTTCGGGAACTTCACCTGCCTGCCATGATTTTTCAAATATGATGGCCAGTGGCTCAGCAATTTGCCNCCTTCTTGAAAATGGGGGTTATATTTCCCCTTTTCCAGTCTTCGGGAACTTCACCTGCCTGCCATGATTTTTCAAATATGATGGCCAGTGGCTCAGCAACTTCATTTGCCAGCTCCTTCAGGACCCATGGATGGATTTCATCAGGTCCCATGGACTTGTGCACGTTCAGGTTCTTAAGAACCAGATCCTCTCCTACAGTGGGTCCAAGGTCTTCATTCTCACAGTCCCTGCGTCTGCCTTCCAAGACTTGGTTGGTGCAGTCAGAGCCTTTGCCAGTGAAGACCGAGGCAAAGAAGTCATTCAGAACCTCAGCCGTCTCCAAATTCTGGAGCTTACGGAAGAACTGTAGACTTTCAGGTAAGATGCATGCTTAGATGTTCTTCTAGGGAGAATTTTAAAAAACAGCCATCTCAAATATATTTTCAGGCTGATTAACTTTGTAAATCAGAAATTTTAAAGAAAAGGACTTTTGTATGGAAAATGTACATTAAAAGGAAAGAGAAAAAGAAGAAAAAAAGATTAACTCTAATGTGGCTTTGTTCTGAAATATCCAAAAGCCTGGGAGTTTTTGACTGTTCTTAGATTTTGTTGAAGTGCCATGGGTGGAGACCAGAGCTTTGTCTATGTGGAGGAGACACAGCTTAGGCAGCAGCAGCTCGAAGCACTCTGCCCATGTGTGGCAACTCAGTTGTGGAGGAACTCTCAGGCAATACCTGCAATTATAACAAAAAAATATGATAATGCCATTCCACCACATGCAACCCACAATTAGAGATGGCAGGGCTGAAACATAGACATTGCATATAGCTACATCTCTGACACCAGTCTGGACATGTGCATGTGGGGCATGATTAATGTTGGTAAATTAACGTGTCAACCAGCTGCTTGTTGCTCTTCCCCAAGAACTAAGGTGGCCAATTACTCCTGTAATTAGTAGTTTCTATAGCTTCTGTTTTGTTTGGTGAGGGGTCTCTCTGCAACACCATCACTGAGTTTGCTGCTCACAATAACACTTTTTTCCCTGAGAGAAGGCACTGACCCACACCCCGCTGATACCAGGCATTGCTCCAGGGCTGTTTGCAGATTTCCTGTTGCATGAACATGTTGAGTCACTTATCTATAACCTCTTTATCCTCAACTGTGACAAAATACTTGAGTAGTGTGCAAGTTTTGTTGGCATAAACCCATGCGTGAGAGATGCCACACACAGGCTGATGGACTTAAAGATGTCAAAGCTCTAAAAATCTGGTTCACTGCACTTTTCTCTCACTGTATTTCTTTTACTTTTTACCACCTCTGTTATGCAGTGCAATGCCCAGAGAGTTCTTTCTTCCAGCATCTGATCAGCACACCTTAGGGGATATGGATACAGAGAATTAAACCATGCTTAAAGAAACAGCACAGTTTAGAGAACTAAATTATTTTTATTTATTTATTTATTTATTTTTAGGCAGATGTTTTGTTCAACTCAAAACAATCGTTCTGAGCAAAACTTTTATTTCCTATGTATCTTCATTAGGGACTGTATTGATAGGACAAGGGATAACGGGTTCAAACTTAAGCAGAAGAGGTTTAGATTGGATATAAGGAAGAAATTCTTTCCTATTAGGGTGGTGAGGCACTGGAATGGGTTGACCAGGGAGGTTGTGAGTGCTCCATCCCTGGCAGTGCTCAAGGCCAGGTTGTATGAAGCACTGGGTGACATGGTTTAGTGCTTATGGCAGGGGGGTTGGAACTAGATATCTTAAGGTCCTTTCCAACCCTAACTATTCTATGATTCTATAATTAGTACTGCTTTTCTTCCAAACACATACTGTAACACAGTTCAAGTTGTTCTAAATGCAATCTAACATTGTTGATCCTGGGCTAACTTAAAAGGTAGCGATAAATCAAAAGCAATTCAAACTGTATTCCTAAAACTTGAGGTGAACCCAAATTAGTCTCTGACCTTCTGGAAGCAAGCAGCAAGCCTGCCAGCATTACAGATAACGTAGCAGTCTGCCTCTTTTTGACTCTAGCATCTTTATCTTAGCAAGCTGATACCTCCTGAAAAATTTGACAGATATTATTTGTGAAGATCAAAACATGAAGTCTGTGCAAAGACAGTTCCAGCTACTTTCAGTCTGAGCAGAAAATGTAAGATTACTTGATTTGAAATGAGTGCTTATCTTACGTTCCTTCCTCACTGGCACACTTGCTTGATATCACAGTTTCAAATGACACATTTAGCTAAATCTTTTGTGGTTACCAGCCAGCTTGCCAGCTTTTTTTTTGCAGGAAATAGGCTGGAGTAGGAGCACTGGGCAAGAAAAATCTGTCTACAACAACCTCCCCTGCAGCATCAGCATCCCTGCTGGTGGTGTTAGTATGTGTGAGCCTCCAAGGGAAACTGCTCAGTAAATGATTGATACCAATCAGAAAACTTGAGTCTTTCCTTGACCAAGCTGAAAGAAATGCAAGTTTTGCACCAGCAGTAATGAATATCAAGTAAGGAATTATACCCCCATACTAAGGAGTTTCCACAGACCAGCCAAGAGGAGAAGTCCAGCCAGGGCAGGGCAATGCAGTGGTACCCTCAGGACCCTGAGCCAGAAACATGAGCCACAGACCAACCTGGGGCCAATTTGGTTTCTTGCATTCCTCAGTGGGCCGCGAATCTGTTTCCTACAGCTCTACGTGTGTGGCAGGACACTTGCTGTCCTGACACACTGCAGCCAACATAGTGCACTCTTTCTCCATTTCAGACAGTTGTTGAACTGTCTTACTTGTATATTTTCTTTAAACATCTGCTATAGACCACTGCTGGAGAGAAAAATACCAACACAGGTAGATCCTTCAGCTTGGTGTAATTTGGTCTTTCTCATCTGACATCTGGTAACTCTGCCCACTTTTCCCTGACGTTGCAGTTGGAGAGTTGATGTGTCCTTGTATCAGAAGCCCCAGTAAACAGTGCAGCATATCAAACATACATTCACAGATGTATGAATTAATCTGTATGCACAGGAACTGCCAAGCTGTACATGTTGCACAAACTAATGCATCACCTTTCATTCTGAAGCTCCTCCCATTGCAGATTTTAGTATTGGGTATGTAATTGTGAGATGACATAAGCAAACTCTTTAAGCAAAAGCACATAAAATCTAATATACATGTGCCCCTTTAAAACCAGAAAATAGCTCTTGAAGACTGGGTACCCTTCACATTTTGTGTTTGCACACCAGTGATACCATTACTTTGTCAGAAATCCCAATAAATGCAAAAATCTGACCTTCACCCCCAGATAATTTCCTTTTCATAATAGCAAGAAGACCCAACCAAGCAGTGAATTTCTGCGAGGATTACTGCACTCCTTGAGTGGCTGATATGACTTGGCCTCTGGCATCAAGCCATTCTATCTACTCTAGAAATGTACTGCATTTCATAGGTTATTGCTTGCACGTTACTGCCGGGCAAGTGAACGCTCCTTATGCTGGAACAAATTCAAGCACCTTGAAAGGAGATATCTTCCTGAGCATTGGCATTCATGCTAATGGCTATAAATTACGCCTAGAGTGTTCATTTTCTTTTTAAATATGTTCTCATCTTGTAATAATTAATGGTGTCAAGTTACTGATGTGAAAAAGGCCTGACTTTACAACAACGATGGATTAATGAAATAACAGTCATGGCTGGAGTAGTGGCAATAAATTGTTAGAGGGGAGTAACACACCTGAAGTGATACTTTCAAAGGCCTTAAATTATGTAGGTTTCAATGTTCCTCATAAATATTTGGCTTTTGTTAACATTTGTGTCTCTGTTAAACATGGAAGTCAGCAGCTCTGGCAAGGATAACTCTCTCACAGATGAGTGCGGGAAAATGGGGGCCCATGCTTTTCAAGACATCTTTCTCTCCCCCAGGGATGACTCCAAATTTAGCGGTCATCTGGAGGTCTCAGAACTTGACTATCTGGGGAAGTGAAATCCAAACCCCAGAGGTTCAGAAAGGTCTAGAGAGCATAACACTGAACTTACAGGTCCAAATCTCTCTTTAAAACTGGTATGAAGTAAGAAACTCTTGTAGCAGCCAAAACGGGGACAAAACAGAGTAAGCCATTTCAACTCCACATAGATACACTTTTGATTAATTTTTTTGTCTAGTCCATTTTATATAACAATATTATATATAATATAAAATTAATATATAAAATGTCGTATTTATATATTATAACAATATCATAACATCTGAAATGCAAGAAGAGCAGCAGAACCATGAAAGATTTGGAGGGAAGAAAATCTCATTTAGAACATTGAGAAACTTATTTAATGTCAAAGAGCACTGGTTCAAGCTTTTGGAAACCAAACCGAAAGGCAAGGGAAAGAGAAAAAAATATTCTCTCTGCTTATAATGTGTCTGACATGAGATCCTTTATTGCAGGTGTAAACTGGCATAAAAAAGTGACTGCTGATATCAATGGAATTGCATTATTTCATAACTCTGATGATGACTCTATGCATTCCCCAATATTTATTATCAATTAAATTAGCTGTTGTAAATTGATAATTAGGTATTGTCAATTAGATTGTTTAGTAGGAAAAAAATCCTCAGCAAATTCCTGATATTCCTTCAAACATCAATCACACAGCAAAACTAACAAATACTAAACATTTTTGTAAAGCAAGTAGGACATAATGAAAAAAAAGGCAAAATCATCAAGCTTCCTAATATAATAAAAAGCATTTGGTTTCCTTTGTCCTTGAATATTTTTTTTTCCAGACTAGATGCTATCTTCACTGTGTTCTCATGACGGCCTCACACTGTTCCTTTATCTCCATCAAGGCTTGCATCAGGCTGTGATCTGTCCCATGGGTCACCTTCATAATATTATAGGCCTTGAGAAGAGAACAGAAAGGGATACATTAGTTATTGTGCTGACCATACAAAGGAGTTGGTCCTTGCAGAAGGGTAGGGATATAGGTACTGGTCCTCAAGTGTTTGGCAGTGGGGGCTTGAATGCATGGCATAGTAGGAATAGGAATGAAGCATCCTAAAGTGCATAATGATTTGTCCCTGACAAAAAAGGAGGTACTGATACATTATTCTTAGGTGTTAAAGCCCACTAGTATGTTGCACAGATGGATGTCTGGAATAGTAAAGGGAGACATTTTGCACTGAGGCACAAAGGCCATTTTAAGATTGGTCAACTACAGCACCCAAGGTTTTGATACATTATTTAAAAGATAACTGTGAAGTTCATCATGTTAATAGCCCTGAAGCCCTGTAAATAGAAATGCATAAATGCTTAACCAATGGAATAGAGTGCTTTAACTGTACCAGGAGAAATGATGCATAGCATCAAATAAATGCGTACACTAATAGTTACACTATAAAAGGCATGCAGGGAATGGGTCTTTGCTACTTTTCCCAGAGATTATTTTCTCTGTGTGTCATTTTCTATTGCTAGGCCAACTTATGCTTGATGATTCCCTGCCACAGATATGTCTGAAATGCTCTTTGCCTAGTTTGTATTTAGATCATCACTTTTCATACAACATTTCTGTTTCTTCCATTAAATCCTCCTGCAAAAGGAGAAGTACCAGATGGAAATGGATTTGCCACTTCTAAAAAAAAAAAAACCAAACAAAACCAAAAACAAACAGGGGAGCTGGAACTGTACTGGTAGGAGGAAAGGCNAAATCCTCCTGCAAAAGGAGAAGTACCAGATGGAAATGGATTTGCCACTTCTAAAAAAAAAAAACCAAACAAAACCAAAAACAAACAGGGGAGCTGGAACTGTACTGGTAGGAGGAAAGGCATCAGAGATTTTTCTCATTCCAAACTGAGTAATTGTCAATTACAAAATGCAGCCTGGTTTTCAAGGAGTTCCTGGTCCAGTCAGCTGACAAAATTCAGCTAAATCAGCTTTGGACTGCAGGAGAAGGATCTTTTTGGAAATAAAAGTTGATCCAGGGGCTTATTTAAGCTTATTAAAGACAAAAATAAAAATAAATACCTTTTTTTTGCTCAAACAAATGAAAGCTTCCACATTCTAGAGGCTGGAAAGCATATGGAAAGTCTAACAGTTTATTTTGCTTTAAATTAGCTCATTCTTAAAAAAAAAAAAAAGAGGGAGGCAGCAAAAGACTGAAAGAACAAGTTGAAATGGCAGTCAAAACAAACCAGAGTGTGCATGGAGCTCTAAAAAGAGTCAAATATGTTCTGAACTCCCACAATGTACTACTATTAAAGGATAAAATACTCAAACTAACAGAACAATGGAAATGCTTTCATAATGATTAGAAATGCCTAAAAATTAGGAAACCTTAATTTTTGTCTATTTTTATTTCAGCAAAAATACAAAGCTGGTCATGTTTTTTTGAAAACTTTTACAAGTGTCATAATTACACTTCCTGAAAAGATTACCTAAACTGTTCTTAGTGTTCTGCTTTTCCTACTTTAACATACTGGGGATCATAGAAGCATTTCAACATACTGGAGTGTGAGGTATCAAGCAGTACAAGAGGGTTTGGGGTTTTTTTAATAAGTAGTTGAATAACACTTGCATGGTGTAGGAATCCCTGGATGGTGCAGACGAGGATAGCTGCAGGAGGGATCCTGTGCATGTTGTAGTGCAGCAACACATAGCTGCACCAATCCTAACTAGGAAGGAACAGGATCACTCTAGAGCAAAGTAGCAAGGTGAATTGGCCATGGATCCAGACATACTTGGTGCACAGCCCTTTGGCATGCCCTGGCCAAGAAGGCTGATGGATTTATTGTGAATAAGGTATGCTAAGAGCTGGCATCTGGCTACATGTGAGTCAGAGTTCCGGGGCACTTGACCTTGATCTTCAGGTCTACCTATGGGACTGAGGTCAGGCATTTAGTGATGAAACTAACCTGGACCTGCATGACCCTGATGAACAGCCAGAGATGTCCATACTGGTATGCTTCTTGTAAAAGGAAAAAAAAATCCTTAATATCACACCTAATTTTGGGATAATGCTACTACTGCTGACTTATCTGTCACCTGCAACATTTCCTTTCCATTTCCTTTCTTTTCTCAGGATGGTAGATAAATGCACCCAGTCTTTATCCTTTTGTTTCCTCAGGGAGAAAATCATCCTACACACTACAGTAGGAGTCAAAACCAGCTGCACAGAAGTTACAATAACAATGACTTCTGTAATTCCCAATATAAACTGACATCAAGTTATGAAGCTGGTTTTGCAAAGTTTGGTGCAAAACTGGGGATAATTCACTTCCAAAACAAGGAAGTGTTTTACTGGGCAGAAGCAGGAACATGCAGGCTCTCTAAACACTCCCCTGCTCTCCTAAATTGCACAGCTAACCAGCAGAGTCGAGGCTGAGCAGTCTTGCGGTCTGTGTGGTCTTCCTCTCAGCAAAAAGTGCAAAACTAATTATGAAAAAGTATAGTAATCGCAAGACAGCAACACAGGCCACAATGTAGTAAACCACATACTGTCTCCCTGAAGAATGTAAGGCCCATTAAATTAGTGGCATGGCGCTGTTGTTCTATGAATGCAAATGAAATGAAGCATAGTCGTTTATGCCTGATTTGTATGGGGATGGGTGGGAATACCCATCACCACAGCTGCAGGGAACTGTGATCAGATGCAGGACGGCTCCATTCCATCACAAGGAAAGCAGAAAGCAAATGGCTACACACCAAAACAGCATGAAATGAAGGCTCGCATTTCAGAAGGAGTATCTGTGGTTTTCCATCTCTCTTGATTGAAGGGGACACTTGTTAAAGCAGGCATAGGAAAACAAAAAATATCACAGTTACTATCAACCACAGCTGGTAAACAGTTTGGCAGTTGAAGCAAACACCCAGAGAAACAGGATTTCTTCAGTGTTGCTCTGAAACCTGGGAGGGATTTTACCCCAATTTCTGTGCCTTTTGCCTCCACACCAGAGATTACAGCAAAAAGGGAGATGATATTGTACCTGTTGCAGGCCTTCATAAGACAGGGCCATGCCCATCAGCTTGGGGGAAGGCAAAGGTAATCCTGCGACTGTGCCAGCAAGTGCAGGGTCTGCAGGGAAACTGGCCAGTGTCACACGTGTGCACATCCTCCTGCCTGCCATCCCCTGTCCCCAACAGCTGTTGCTCAATGGCTGTGCACCACTGTCCTGCTCAGAAAAGGGCAGCAGTGGGTTTGGGCAGCCATCACCACCACAGCCCAGAGGACAGAACAGCAGCAAGACACACTGCAGCACTCATCAACTCGCTCTGAGGAAGCAACACTCAGAAATCAAGTCTTCTCCTTGAATTCAAGCCTTCCTCACTGCATGCTGCCTGTCCTTCTAAACCGAGTCCAGCTCTACACAGGTTATTGGCAACCAAACAGGTGAGCTTACAGCAACTGAAGGTGTACTGAAGGTAGCACTTGACACCTAGCAAATGTTTATGCTATGTGAGTGCACTTCTGGACAAATCCAGAAACTTGCTAGAGGCTTCCATGAGCTCCAGAGATGCGGACCTGTCCTGAGCTCCACAGGACTGCTGCTTCCCAGTTGAGAAGCTTTTCTCTCACAAGGCAGCCTATTGCAACTTTTGTTATTGCCACTTTTTATAGTTATTCCAGGTTATTTAAATTAGGTTTGTCAGACAGCTCCCATCTCTTGCTGACAAAGGTTTTCCTGATCTATATTTCTGTTTGTCCTCCCACAATTATATCTTTCATAAACAGATGTACAATGGTTGTACAATAAACCAACAGCTACCTTCAGGTTTTATTCCAGAAGTAGAGTGTTGCCTCTCTCCAACACTTCTATTTTCAAAACCTGTCACATTAGATTCTGCAGGGCCTAATATACTTCAGGGCATGATTTCTTTTTAATTGATAACATAAAGCCCTCCACATTGTTTAAGCCTTATTTGGGGATGCAGAGCAGAGAGCTAAACCCACAGGGCACTAGGAGTAAAGATGACATGACAGTGATATGACAGTGATAGTATATGATGGGTGGAACAGAGAACAGGATTACAGCTGCAGAGCTGTGTATGAAGATCTGCTGGGTTTAACAGACAGCCTCTGTGCATCTGATGCAAAGAGGCTGTCAATCCCCAGCAGCTCTGGGTCTGTGCCTGATTAAACGAGATTTATATGTGAAGTGAATTTCACTCAGATCTCAATTCCTCTGCACCTTTCACATCCTTCTCCTTAATGCCACAATGAAATTAGTCTGACGAGGGTTCCAACAGGGTGCTATACAGTGTCAGAGTATATTAAGAAGAGTAATGAAGCAGAGAAGGTAATGGAGTTTCTGCTCTGAGCATGTGGCATGCTCTGTTGACACATCTAATCACAAAGGGCCAAACTGTGTTCTCATATAACTCTAGGACATTATCTGAATTATACTCACAACAAACTGGGAATTATATCTTGCTCTAATTTGTTCCAGTGTATACAGCAATGAAGGGAATCAGTTTCCTATCTCATCCAAAGAAATGTTGTGTCCTATGCTTACAAGATGTATGGAGAAACAGGATGACAAGAAGTTTTTCATCCGTTCAGCTGTGCTTCCAGAGAGTGGAAGTTCAGTCTCTCCCTGTGTCACAAGTGCGGGTGAAAGGGGGAGGCTAAAATAAACAAAACCACAACAGGATTAAATTATAAATGGTTCTGCATCTTAGCTGTAGAGCACTTACATTAGAGTCCTTGTGGACAACTAATGGCTTTCAACCATAGTTAGAGATGCACTGAGGTATGACATAGAATAGTGAGCAGCACGTTATTCTTCCTTTTCAGTGAAAGAGGAGATCACAGCTTGAAAAAAGTTTTCGGTGTTAGGTATTGCTCAGTACTCAAAGTATGATACAGCAGCAATCTGGCTTGTAATGGGCAACTTCTTCACTAAGAACATACAGAACCCTGTCACAACTTCCACCTTCATTAATAAGCAATATTCAGATGTCTTTAGGGGAAGTCACTCCACTTTAATTTAATGTAGTATCCTATTAAAAATGCAATTAGAAGAAAGCTTGTTGATATATTGCAGCAGTATCAATGAAACTAGAAGCTCCTCTAACTGGGGTCTCATTCCACCTGTTAAAAAGGAAAGTCTGAACGTTTATAAACATTATGGGGGAAATAATAGAGCAGATTACCTAGCACATGACAGATATATGACTTACTTTCAAATAATGCATGGAAAATAGAATTGATTATTCTTCCATCTGCTTTTTAGTGATCAGAATTGGATGTAAGTTAAATATATGAAGTGAAATTTTAAGTCACCAAGACTTAGTAAGACTGGCATCATATTTATTATTTCAACAGATGGAAATTGTAAGCTATTCAGCTTGAATAATTAATCAGAAGTTAAAACCTAATAGATACAGGGGTTGAAAAAGTAAGTACAAAATACTAAGTTACTTAGACAGTCATGACTGATGCTAACTTTATAGGCAATTGAGACAGGAGTAAAACCCACTTCTTCTCCTATCTCTGGTGCAGACACCCAGCCCCTTCTATCCCAAGCAGCTGCTCTAACTCTTTACCAAAAAGTTTAGCTCTTCATATTGTATGGACATTAGACAAAGGGGACATAAAGCCAACTTCTGCACCTCTTTGAAATACTGACTGGGACCTGCTCCTGCCCAGCAGCAACAGGCAAGTAGCTGGGCCAGGTGGATTTCTGCAGCACCCAGCAAAAACAATGTCAACAAAGGCTGTGTCAGGCATTGGAGGTGGGCTGAAAGATGAGAGGGGAACCACACACAGTATGTACTGTCTTCAGGCCAAGCTGAACACACACCAATCAATAATATAAGGGAATAAGCATAAGACCTCTCTGGGGGGAACTGGAAGCAGCACATCTTCCAGGAGAGGGAAAAACACCCTAGCAGTGAATAAGGGCTGAAGATGGGCAGCAAGTGAGAGCCTACATCCTGAGGATGTGTTGCATATGGAAGCGGATTTTTCATTATATTTAAGATGATACTAACAGCAATAAAATGGCAGGACAAATAAGAGCCTGAGGTAGGAGGAAATTAATATAAAAGTCAGCTCAGTTACAAGAGGGATGGTTTAAAGCTGAAATATAAGTACCAAAGCACCAGCTGCAAAAAAGAGATCAGAGAGAAGAAAGATGATGAATGATACAGAAATAGGAGGGATCAAGATGCATGCCTGATGATTTGAGTGTGGCTCACAATAAAATACAGGCATTAAAGACAAAGTTCTCCAATCTGAAATCACAGATCCTCAATAGGGAATAAGGAAGGCAGAATCTGCAGCTTTGCTCCTGTTGTAATTTCAGTGCTCCCAGATTCACTTTGCTATGGTAAGAAGGAGAGTTTGAGGTGCTAAGATATTTGTATCTCTTCAGATCTAATAGTAATTTGTCATCCAGGCACCTCTGAGCTATCAAACTGTAATTAGCAGTGACTGATACTAGAGGAAGTCAGTGCCTGAAAGGCTGAGCAGCACTGACCCATCACCACACTCAGCTGCAGCCTGGGGAAACACCACTGATGGAAAAAGCAGTGAGATACAATCAGAGCAGAAGCCAAGGTGGGGGGAGCAGGGGACACATAGCAGGTTCAGGGGAAGTGAGGGAAGGGGACAAAGAAAAAACAGCTCACAACACTGACCTGCTTCAAGGTCTCCAGCGCCTGAGGAAGCATGTCTTGACTGTACTGCAGTTTGCCCACTCTCATCAGCTGGACAGCCCTCAGCGGATGGAAACCGGGATAATACAGACTGCAGAGAAAAGGATGAAAAATGTGTCACTGTCAGCTCTCACCTTCACAGTCACTGCCTCTGCAGAGAGCTATTAGGGTGGGACTGCAAAGTTATTGTGAATGTTAATAAGGTACTCAGAGAAAATTAGCTGCACTACTGAGAAGCATGAAATACTGAGGGGAATTAGCAAACTATTACTCTCCATCTCAGAGGAATGCCTTTAGCATTATCCTGTTAGAAACTGACGGGAGTGGGATTATTTAATTCTCTACTGTTGGATAATACAATAGCATTTACTGTACTTAGTGCTGCAAACAGAGGTTGTTCACAATCTCAGGTCTCTGGAGAAGCAGAATTTTAAGAAGAAGCTTCAGCATGGAACCCAGTCATGGATCATCCAAGATGAAGGAGAGGGACTGCAGGGGAAGCAGGTATGTAGAAGAGAGGCCACTGTTTCTGAAGGTTTGCCTGCTGCTCCCTGTTGCAGAAAGAGCTGGTGCTGCACACCCAAGGAAACATCTCAGACTTAGCTTGGGCATCTAGACAAGGTATCTGCTAGTGTGAGGATACACTCCCATTCTTAATTTCACAGAAGCAGAGGTCTTCCATCAGTCTCATTGGAGTTAATAAAAACAGAACTATGCTTTGTTTGTTTGTTTGTTTGTTTTTCTAGGAAGTAGCCAGAGAGCAACAGAGAGCAGTGCCATCATTAATTCCTCTCAAGATCTCTTGAAATTATGGTTTCATGGCGGCCATAATGCCTGGATCTCACCATCTCCCTGGACACAGAGAGCACAGCATCTCGGGAGAGCAATCTGGGGGCTGTGGATGTGACTTGCCTGGAACCGGCCAGTAGGAAATGTGAGGTGAAGGAGCATTTTATTTCCTCAAGGACACTAGCAATATGCTTAAGGAGTGTCTAAAAAACCCACAAAATTTGTCAAAATTACAAGAAGAACCAATAAGCTTCCCAAAATCTACTCTTTGGAGAATGTATTTTATGTTGGCACCAAACCTGTGATCATCGGACTTCAGGGGAATTGCAAATGAATGGTACCACTGCAGTCAGAAAGATACTTAACTGTGCATGCGTATGGTTAAATGCACGCCAAGACATTAAACCATGTAAAATTGTACACTGTATAGGAATCTTCTGATAAGTCTGCATGCAACTTAATTAGTTCTCTTTCTCCATTATTTTTCACTAATGAAAACGCAAGCACAATTAAATATAAGTAATTGTCTAAATGGCAGTGGATCTGGCTGTCTTTACAAATCTCAAATGAAGATGTGTAAACATCCTAGAAATTGTTTTCACACCCAAAACCCCCTTCTCTGCTGACCCCATGCAGCTCCAGTTAGGACATACAGAAACACAATGGGAAGCATGTCTGGCAGGATCTCATGAGCAACAGGCCTTAATCTGCCAAAGCCTCTCATGAAGCAAGAAACCAGCTCCTCAATGAGAATAATCCACTCTGAATTGTCACAAGTACCACCTGTTCAGACCCATTGTGAGTTGCAGTTCAAAAAGGCTGGAGAGCCAGCAGACAAGAGAAAACAGGTAGCACGTATCTCAGTCCAAACTGACCACTCAGGAACTTCAAGGATCTGGTTAAACAAACACTAGAAAATTACCAGGTTTATTTTTAGATTTTGTTTCTGGTTATTATCAATTAACTCTATACCACTGAAATGCCAGAGTGCATGGGGCAAGGATCACAGCCATGAGAGAAGGAGCCAGGAAAGCAGAGGTTTGCATGAAATGATAACTCATATTTGCAGCCCCCACTAGATTGTCTGTGCTGTATCCTGGTAGCTCTCATTCTTTTCCCACTGCTCCTTCACAGTCTTTTCACATCTCCTTTGTTTCATACCTTTACCTTTCATCCTTTCAACCACCTATTTAATGTCTCTCCTTTCGTTCTTCCTCCTGAATAACCAGCTCCTTTCAAAATACCAATTTAAATGCAGAACTTGGGTCCTGCCTCACCCACAGCCACCTCAGGGATGGCAGCAACCATAGACAAATCCAGGCTATGCTTTAGTTTAGCAATGTAGTGCCTGCGAAACTTCACACATGGCCATCAGAATTCAGAATCTGGCCTCCTATGCAAACAGGTTTCTTTCTTTAGATCATACATTCACTTGCAGTTGATGAAGATTTAGGAATGTAATATACACAAGACCAGAGAAAATGGGTTGTGATTTAGCAGTGTCAGGTACTCAGCCCAGACTACCAGCTATAAACCAAAGCAAGTGAAAATTTAAGATGAGGACACAGAAGGAGTAAGTGTGAAACAAAGAACCTTTTGCTCATAAATATTTACAAAGCTGTTTTACTGAGCTGATTTATGTTCTGATCTTATGCATGTACATAGTTACATTTTGCAAGCCTTAAAACTGACATTTGAAACAACTGCTTATTATCATATTCTGGAATAAATCTATTAAAGCATTGGAACACCTTTTGTGGAAGCATATCCAATGAGTGAGTTTAACAGAGAAATACAGACAGCTTGCAGATCTAGGAAATGTGGAAGTGGGAAAAATGCTGCTGGCTTCTTCCAGGCATCCCTAGGATTCAGTATTGTGAAGAACTGGCATGGCAGAAAGAACTAAGAAGCACTGGCAGGTACTTGTGAACCAATTTATTATCCCCACACATTGCTCTGAACAAAACAAGTGGATAAATTTAAGAGTAAGGAAGACATTTACCAACCAAGGAACTGGTACCTTAAGACAGTCAGCAAAAGACTATGACAGCTATAGAGAAATACATTCTGTAAAACATGTTACAGCTTGGGAAGAGTAGGATTTCTATCTGAAAAGGATTTTATGAGATTTACCAGGGCCTAAGGGACAGGAAGGAGAACAGTAACATACTGAAAGCTCCAATAAAGATAGTTTCCTGGCCCTTGGCACTGATCAGTGCCCAGTAGTTCACTTGCAAAGAGGAATTAAACAGAATACAACAGCTAACAAGTAAAGCTACACTGTAAACAAGAGGACTGGAGGAAGCTGAGAAAAATTTGTACATTTTGCATCATGTCTTCTGCTTATATAAGGCAGAACAGCTTTGTTCCCATTTATGACAAACAGCAGCCATGCTGGTCTGTCCCTCCAGCCTGCCCTCCTGCCTATGGATAGGTCTCCACAGTTTGATGACCTCTGCAAACCTCAGAGGGCCTTCTGTTGCCTCCTCCAGGTCATAGATAAAGATGTTAAACAGGACAAGTCCCAGGACTACCTCCCTGCAATGCCCCATTGTTATTGGCATCCAAACAGGATATGACCCAACAGCCATGTTCTCTCACATCCACCACCCAACCAATTTTTTAACCTCTCTACCCACCTGGACTGTAACTTCCCAACTTGGATGTTTATTCCCTGGTGTTCTCAGCCTTGCAAAGATAATAGTGAGCAAGCTGGCCAGCTCTCTCAATGCCTTTGCTGGAGGTGACCATTGGATCTGATGGGTTTATAGGGGTCACACTCTCAGATAATCCCTGGCTCAACCTTTATTCTGACGTGTGACTTAGTAGGTGAACAGTAAGGCAAAGAAGGCACTGTTAAGCTTATTATTCAAAATTTCAAATGACAGCTATTTTCTACTCTCCAGGTAGCTTGTACCAATGTTCACTGTTCCAGGCACCAGCAGTTCCTGCTTTTCATTTGCAAAACACAAGGGTATCAATTTTCACTAGGCAAAGATATGGCTCATACTCTGTAATGCAATAGTTGTTTCTAATACACCACAAAATAAATAGCTCATATCTGTAATTCAGCCATGAGTTTTGCCTTGATTAACCCCAGAACAGTCACTGATCATATTCATTATCAAGAAAAAAATATCCTTCTTCATTCTCTATATTAGCTCTGACCATCTCCAAGCAATTCCTTGTGTTCCCATGTAAAGGACAATGTATAAAAGCAACCCTTGACAGATTTCAGCCAGTTCTTTCTATTTCTTAATACTGTGGTTCCATTAATTCCACTTAACTTATCTCCCATTACAGGGTAGATAAACAATCAGAGCTTTTGTGTTCTCTTGTGTATTAAAGCCTACTAGTAATAAAAGAGACTATGCAAAATCACTGCCTTTTCTGAAGCCTCATATTTTAAAATAAATAGATGGCTACCGTTTCTTGTAAATCAGTCTGTGGGGTTAACATTTACACTGCTGTCTTCAGCCCAATGTAATTAGAAGCAGGCAGGATTTATAAAACCTGAAATAAGGGTTTAAAATGGAAATATTATAAGGCTTTTTAAAATGATGGCATGTAAAAAGTGACGGATAAAAATCTGTAAATTGGTTTGCAGTACCTTTTAGTGCAAGTAAGTATGACAGCATACAAAATATAAAGCAGTTTAGAAGCCCCAGCAACAGAGAAGGAATTAAGAGGAGGGAGGTTCCTGGGCTTCAGCAAATGTGAGGAGCAGAATGCAAAGAGGACAGCATCAGCCTCATTACTGAAATGTACTTGCTACAGCTGGTGGAAATGTTCAGCACAAATATAACACCCAGTAAGTTCAGCCTTCTAAGCTCAACCTTCTCTCTTTAGCTCATTGTTGATTTCTGACCTGCTCAGCATTCAGCAAAGTTTTTCATCTAACTGCAACCTAGGAATTTTTTTATGTTGTCCAGTTATTTGTGCTTTCACTATTCAGTGATGTGAGACTGGTCACCCAATTCACATGATATTATTTCCACTCCTTGGCTGGGATGATTGATGGCTTCTAAATATGTGGATTATTAAAAACATTTTTAGGACAAATTTAAGGACAAATGAGTATTTGTACTAAAAGTAGAAAACATTTGATATCTATCAACATTTCCAGGGAGGAACCAGTTATTTTATGAGTAGTCAAAGAAATCTCATGCATTGGAACATAAGACAGGTAAATGAACTGTGCTCATTTAGGAGTTTTACAGATCTTAATGACAAAGGTGCTGCAGCTGTTCAGTCTGATCTACACTGAAATTCATCTACCAATTTCTGCTCTAAAACCAGCAATTTGAGGCTGAAATACTGCTTAACAAGCAATGCTCTATTTATAGAAAATGATCTTAAGCAGCTTTATACATAATTTGCTCAATATTAGTATTTTTTAATAAGCACGAGCTCTATGCAAGAGTTTTGCCTGAAATGGAACAAGGTTACAGGATTATTTTTGGAGGAAGTGGGAATGTGTTATTGACATTGAACTATGAAGTGACTATTTTGCATGTTAAGTATATGAAGTCTAGTTGGATCTGTAGACTTTTTAAGGGCAATATATCTATATTAATTTGTGAACAATCCCTAAGGGTCCCTGAGAAAGCCTTCCAAAAGAGTACTGACCTGGCTTTCATGTTAATAATGTGCTTTTTCTTGGAATAATAATGGTGTTAACCTCTAACTCTTTCTGGCTTCTCTTTCTCTCTTTCTCTCTTTTCTTCTTTTAGCAAATAAAGTAAGCTAGGTTTAAATAAATTCAGTATCTTACAACTACCCTTCTATCTTCTCCAGCAGCCATGTCATTTTTGGAGTAGCAGACTAAATCCTTCACCTGTGGTAGGCCTGATACACTCCAGCTGCCCTAAAATGTTTATTGTCCATTTTATCTTTCCATCACAGTGTCTCATGGAGGCAATCAAAGCCTTAGTGAACAGTCTAATGTTGGCATTACTCTTTTCTATTTTTTTTCCCAAATTTGACCTCTCTCAGTTGGATTTAGGGATCAGCTCCTCAGCACTAGCAGGGAAATTTTCCTGTCAGTAACTGCTAATGCACATCCCTTTAAGCATTATTAAAAAGGTTTGCTACTGATGATGAGACACTATTATTAGTAGAAGTTTTATGTTGGAAAATCTCTTAAAAACTAAAGCAGGAGAAGTTACTTTCTGTTACTATTACCTGAAACTATTAATTACCCCTCACCCCTAAGAGGCTCACTTTTCTTCTGGTTTAACCAAATAACAGCAGAAAGTCAGCATCATATTCTGAACCAGCTAGAGCCTGATATCAGTAGAAATGTGTAGACCTAACAGATCAGAGCTCACTTGAAAGTCTCCATACTCTTATAAAATATCCTGACGTACACTTTTGCGGTCTACTTTATATATGCTCTCTATCTGTATTACTTCTGCATTGGCAAAACTCTCAGTATCCCCAGTTACCGATATTTTCACCAGTGACTACAACTCATGTATGAGCCGCATCATACTAAGCACTAAAATGCATGGCATGAACAGCCTTTGTTCTTCACAGATAAAACACAGGCGCCCAGGGATATAAAGTGGTTTGTGCAACGTTACAAGAGGAAATGTTTGGGAAAGCCAAGAGTTGAACCTAGATCCCACTGTAACTGTAGAATGCAGAGCCCAGTTCTTGTATCTTTTCTGTCTTGTCTATCTGTCTGGCTCTGCCAATCCAAATGAAAGTAAATGTAGTTTTATATGCTTAACAGCCTTCCCGTATTTTGTGAATGAAATGTAGAGAGAGTAACCTCAGTTTAGAAACTTTTGTGTCAGACTGTAGATTTATTTTTCTGGGTTTATTTATTCTGTCCTCACTCAAGAAATGTCATGTTATATTGGTGAAAAAAAATGCCTCTGGAAACAGTTGGATGAAATTATGAACAGTTGGATGAAATTATGGCTCAAAATATTTTTTATCACATCTGCATCTCATACTGTTCAATCGCTATTTGTTTCAGTAATCTAACTGATGTGACCAAATAAGCAATCACATTTCTTAAACGACTGAATTCTCAAGGAATTTTAGCTATCCATCTCAGAAATGATTTCTCTCTAGCTGCTGATCATCCTGCCATATTCCTTATGGTGATAATTTTGTCACATTAAAATGGATATTGTTCCAGATGTTGGCTCTGCCAAGATTTGAATGATAACTTCAATAAAATGACAAGGTGGTATAAACTGCAATGTTCATCTTGGCTCTTGAGCTAATTCACCCTCTTAAAATGCTGACATTGTCTGAACTGTCCAAATGTTCTGTCTTCCTCTGGTATTAAGAAGTATTAGGGAAAGAAAGAGTGTTCATTCTGGAATGGAAGTAGGAAAAATTTTGCATAGATTGTTGCTGTGTCCTGGCTGATCTTCAAAATATCTTGTAGATCTTGGTGGGGTTTTTTTGTCATGAGCTTACCATCTTTACAGCTAAAGATGGTAGGATACAATGTCTCTGCAGATAAGAACGTGCTGTCTCAGTCCTTTCATAACCAGAAGAGTAAGAGAATAAAGTCAACAGTTTAGATCAAATGATTCATAAAAAGATTTTAAAAGCCATATACAGTATATTGGAAGAGTGCCAGAAAACAGAAGTAGTGTAGAAAAGACAGCAAAGGAAGAATGGGAAATCTAGTTAAAGAAAATACACATGGGAAGAGAAGAAAACACGAAAGGAAAATGTATGCTAGAAGCACCGTAATTTGTGACAGACCTTGGTGTTATCTTCTCCTCCAGCAGTGAACCTATGACTAGTTGGTAAAGAAAAATGTTAAGAAAACTGTCACACCTTCCATATCTCATATAGTTGAGAATACAACTACAAGCCTGGCTGCAGGTGCAACCAATGTAAGTATTTACGCCAGTTTTCTTAGAGCAGATCACAGATCTACAGGTTTGTATGATCTCTCTTCATCAACCAGAGAGTGACAGGCAAATATATATACTGCTGGATCCCTAATTCAGGTTGCATATAACTTTCTTTCTGCTACGATGCGTCCTCCCATATCAGATCCACACACGCCTAATTGATACTATTGTCAGTAAACTTCAGAGAGATTGTAAAAGTGCATGTGTGTGCAGGTGCAAGCCCAAGCTGCACAAGGAAGGATGCATATTGACATTGCCAGTGCAAATGTCTCTTCTCCACTCACCAGTATCTCAGATCACTCCAGAAGTCTGTTGTAATGCAGAAGACTGATAATGTGAGAAATGACTGTGGAAGGACTTGATGGAGTGATCACAGTTGTATAATACCCAGAAGATATCAGATGAAACCAACAACTAACTGGCATGTTCAGAAGAAATAAAAAGGTGTTCTGTCTCATTCAGACACTAGTTGAACCACCCCCCCAGTACCTCAAGGTACAGCTGATTTATGATCAAAAAGCAAATGAATAATGAAGTCCAGGTTCTTATTTTGCTCTTCCATGACTACATCATTTGGCATGTTAAAAGTCAGCGATTACCAAATTTTCTTCCTTGTCTGCTCTTTCCAAATTATAAGATTGCAGTTTAGAACACTGGAAGACTATGAAAGGACTTAGATGAATCTCCCTTTTTTTTTTTTTTTTTTTTGATATTTCCCCAAACCCACAACTTTTTTACCATTTCTTATATTTTTTTTGAGCAAATGATCAAGAATGACAATAACTCTGTAATACTCCATTACATTCTTCATTGAATCTTAGTCCTATGTTATTTTCCTTCATCTAGGTCATATTGTCTTATTTAAAATGCAGTCCTATGCAAACTGTTTTTAGCAATCTACACTGTCTTTTTACAGCATTTTCCATTCCTTTTACTTTTTTCTCCCATCACAATTTGCCCTAAATCTTCAAGGTGATGCCTCCCTTCTAAAATACTATGTTTTTCATTTGTCAATTGTTTAGTGTTTCCTCTGATGTGAGGATGCTCTTTGAGCACCACTTTAACTTTGAAAGTGCAATGTATCATATCCATAGCTGATAGTGAAGCTAAGTGAATACAGAAAGGAATTTATTCTGCATCTGATTAGCAAAATGATATCCAGTGTTATTCTTGTTCCCTGAGTAAATACATTCCTGTTTGCACTAACTACCACAGTGTCATTGTGTTTACCAACAGAGTTTCATGTTAATAGCAATACAGGGGTTATGATAAAAAGCAAGACCAGGGATCTTTACTCCAGCCTTCACACCAGCAAGATGCTTATTCACTGTCATCCCAATAGCAGAGAGTCAATGCAGCTCAGTGTGTATGGGCTTCTGGTTTCATTGGGTAGCTGTTGAACCTAGTGATACTAATCTCACTGTCCTGCCAACATCTGGATGGCTCATCTCCTAATTTTTGAGCACACAGGTGCCTTCCAAACTCACCTCTCTTACAACCTTTTTATGCTTTCAGCTACACTCAATTAATTTCAAAATTCGTCAAGCCTGTGCTTTACCAGCTGCCATTTCAGTTTTTCTTGCTTCAAGGATATACACTGTCAATAACAACAGCAACAGTAACAGCTGAATTAGCATTTACAAAATTTTGTGAGATTCATATGCATAAGGTGCTACCAGCATGTCTGAACAGGAACTCGATTGCCTGATGCCAGATATCTCATTTAGACATCTAGCCTTACTCCTCATGTCCCAGCTTTTCCATCTTTAAGATAAGAATACTGATCTATTCATTGGAGTTCATATGTGGGCTAAATTTAATCAATCGTGTTTGTGATGAGCTTTATGAGTTCAACAGGAATATTCTGTAGAAGTTCAAGTTATTAGCACTAATTCTAAAAAGAACTACAAATCCTTGGTAAGCTACACAGTTAAAATGTGATGGTTAAACGGAACCATCTGTCTGAATGGGAGAACACTTCCATCCAGTTGCTCAGCTGGCTAGAAAATTTCTTGCATGACCCAAAAGGCATGCAAATTGCTCCAGAGTTTCCTGGGAAATAAAACAATCTGGAAGAAAAGGGAGGGGTAAAATACCATTCTTTGGAGAAGAAAGGAGACCTGCTATGAACTTTATGAACAGCAATCATGAGCAATAATCTCTCCCAAGCTCTAAAGTGCTGCCTGAAATGCTGGCTGAATATAAAGGAGAGATTTTTTTTTTCATGTTACAATACTATGCCTCTTCATGGCATGGAAAACAGTGTACAATACTGCAAAAGACCAAGGCATGCTTGAACTCTCTGTAACTGGAAGTAGCATGTTTCGAGCAAGCATTTTTCAAGCAAAGCTATGTTTGCTGTACACCTTGATTGATGACTACATATGTACTCATGACAGAATTGGTACATATGTACTGACAGAATGGGTAAGGGGTAAATTTTTTTTAAGAAAAGATTGCTTGAGGAGGAAATAGATCCATGAAATGAACATTTCAGTTCATATAAAGTAAGTAATTCTCAAGATTTCAAGCTTTATGCGGTACCTCATAACAGTAATTAGTTTAGCCTGTGAGCTATTGTCTGCAATGGATAAATCCAACATGTATGTTATAGGGAGCAGAACATCTCGAGACACTTTCCCCTGCTATAAATCAGTACAATGCCATCGATTTTAACAATTGATGCATGGACTTCCATGGTTATTTTGCCTTTTGTTATAAAAAAAAAAAAATAATAATAAAAAAAAATCATGAAAAACCATGTTTCTAAGAGCTATAAAACAATATTAATGTCAGCACCCCAGAAACAAAACCAAGTTTCCAAAACATCACTTAGAATGCACAGTACTTTGGATTAAAAGATTTTTGTTTCATTTTTTATTCAAATACTGATTTCTTCCTACAGTGCTCTCTGGGACAGACAGCAAAGTTTTATGCTCATATTTTGGCTCAAAAATATTTGTTAATCTCAATCTACCATTTTGTAATCAGGTTGCTGTCCTAAAGTTCTGAGATTTTGAAAAATTAGATTCAGCTACAGTTATGCGTTCCAGCCACTGGGAGCTTGTTTAGAGATGTGTGATACAGAAGGATAAAAGACAATCTCCAATAGGAATCTTGCATTTCATTTTCTCATATGAGGTTTTGGATTGTGCTCCTTGATTAGGTCATTACAGCTTTTTGTCTTGACATGACAAGGTAAGACAAGGAATGAACAATTCATTTAAGCCAAAGTGCAATCCATTTGGTGACCTACAGAAAAAATCTCAAGCAAAAGCAGAAACAAAGAATTCACAGGCTGAAAATACAGGGCATGGTACATATATTCTGAAAGAATTAATGTTTTTCCTTCTACTTAGTGGTTAGATAAAAAAAAATACATAGTGGGTCTGTTGGAAGGATAATGTTTTCTTCAGTCATGGATACTCCAGCCCCTGTGATGAGATCCAGAGGAGAGTGGCCACTTCCCCAGGCCAGACCACAAGTACAGTGTCTGAATATGACACTGAAGAATTTGGCCATGAGCCCACCAGAAAAACAAACAAACCAACCCTCCCTGGAAGCTGCACAGCAAATCCTGTGGAGTTACTTGTCAGGGACCTGATCAGTCCAGCCCTTACAATGGTACTTGCTCAGGCACCAGTGGAAGCACAGACATTTTGTAGGCAACCTCTTCCCTAGAGGCTGAGGGCAGACATTCCATCAGCACAGTACAGTTCTGATAGGAATCCTCCAAAATTATCTGATAAATATTTACCTTGCACCCTGTTCACTGATGGCAGCGGGCACAAAAGAAGGGCTCCAACTGCACTATCATGCCTAAAGCATATAAATAAATAGCTTGTAGCAGTCTAAAATTACGAAAGAGTGAGCAACCACATTTCCCTCTCAGCCAATTGTGTGAAGGCAATTGGCACATTGATTTATGGGTGAGTGGAGGAGGGGAAATGAGCAAAAGAAACACATGTGGACTCTTTCAAATACTATTTTTTTCTATCAAATGTTAGTTGTGCCCCACTGAGCTTAAGAAAGACTCTGTAAAACTTGGCCTGAAGTTCCCAGTAGACAGTTTCCGTGCAGTGAGACAAGGTTCACAGTTCTAGCTCAGAAATAATAGCCAGCTCCAGCAAGCCGCTGTGCAAGTGCAGCAAAACTACTATGGTAACGTATCTATGGGTCCTGGACTACTTTATATCATCCTGGGTCCCAGGTTGTACCCTTTTGTTGGCTAAAGCTCTTCAGTGTAATATTTACTATTGGTTTCCCATTACACATACCAGCTATGTCTGAAGCAGAATCTTCAGTCTATCTCACAAGTCATTATTTCTAACAGTAAAAAGATATTCCAATTTCTCCCTCTTCCCAGATACTTGTCTCCTGTTTTCTTCTTTGTTTTTCTCTTCTAGTTTTTGTATCTTTCTTTCCTAGTTTATCTGTCCTTACCTGTACATTTTCTTCTTTCACTATTCTTTATCCCATAAAGTTGCCTTTTTTTCCCCTCTAACCTCCTTTTGTTATCTTTTTATTCATCATTTATATTTTTTACACTCCAGGGCTCTGTCTACCTACACATAACCAAATGGTATGGTCTGTGGAGGCTGATTGCTCGTTTGGATGGGCTACATGCAAGATACACATCTTTAAAGCAACTGTTAGACCACTAACAGCTGTTTCAAAGTACATTCCCTATACACATTGAAAATTACATGTTAAGACATGCAGTAGCGTACTGTGCATAAAGCCTCAGGAAACTACCCATTGATCTATGATCTGTCCATTAATCTCTGCAGCCTTAAGGGCATCTTTCTAAATTGGTACAGGAGGCAGCCATGAAAAGGAATCTGTCAATACCCTTTTGCAAGGAAAACCATGTACTGAGTCTTTGCTATTAAATATGAATCCATGGCATGAGTCAGGCATAGAAATCTAAAACAGCATTTACTTGCCTCAAGGAAAACAAAATGTCATGCTCCATCTGACTTTGCAAAGTAGCACAATGGGACCTCACCATTTGGTTGTCTATTTGTGATTTCTCTGAAATACGATTTGGCTATCTCTTGGCTTTCATGGCATCCATTTTGAGGATATTTGTCTCACTTCCAGTTCATATTTCATGCTGGACCATATGTATCTCAATAGATCATAAAAAAGGCCTCTGCTAGCTGACACCTCCCCTCCCAGAAAAATTGAGATATTTTCTGGAGTCACTTTGCAGATGTGTATCATGGCACTGCAAGTTTTTTGTAATAAAAAGGACTTCATGCTCTTCCTTGGAGCTGTATCTTCTTCCTTTATTTGCTTATGGAGGTAAAAATCAAGTAATTTTCTTGCCCCACTTCCTCCTCTTTTTCGTAAGACTCTGTCAAAGCACCAGCAACTTTGACTCACATGAAAGACCAGTTCTGCTAATTTCTTACTGGCTTTCTGCAGACTTTAGTGGGCAAAAGTTATGACATACCTTAACACAGTCCTTGGTATTTAGGGCAGTTATTTATATTGTCCATTATCAGATGAACAGCTGATGAGAGTTGTATTTTCATATAAGAAGGTATATGGCTCAGTTCTAGCCCTTACTTGGTGCTACCACCAACTGCTGTCTTTAGCCAAGAACAAGTTCCTGCTCTGACTTTTCCGAGCAGATTTACCATGTATGTATTTAACCTCTACCAGGCATGTTCTAGATCCCATCCTAAAGCTGAATGACCACTACTTTGGTGTTTAGACCATGGTTTCCCCTTCAAAAAGCACCAAGATTACTGTTCCATTTTTTTGGCATAATTTAAAGTTCAAAGATAATAATTACACTAAAAGGAAACCCAAAGTTACACATTTCTAGATGCTATCAGACTTTTTAACAGTACACTTCCAGAACAGAGGTAAGAATGAAGCCAACTTCCTAACACAGAGCTATTTAGCTACAACACAGCAGAAGTCCTAGATAGTTTACCCATGCAAATGATGATTTTTGTATGTTGCTATAAAGTGCAAGTATTGCTAACTAGGCAAGCAAGTTTTGCAAAATGTGTAATTTTTCATTGCTGGTTTGAGACATGATACAGTAGATTCTTTAAAACTGCATAGTATTAACTTCTCCATGAGGTTTGTTTATGAATAGAGATGAACCAAGAGGGAAATTTTGCTGTGCATGGAGGTACAGTGACAGCATGAACACTACTGTGTAGTAAAAGTATTTCTACCATGACATAAGCAGATTTAAATGAGTACACACAGATATGCAGATTGCCTTAGCATTTAAAAATATGAGCCCAGACAGATTAAATATAACCATACCATAATTTTTTTGATTCCCACATGATAGATACTTCACACAGTATGTCATACAATATTATACAACACACAAGACATACTATTTTAAGGCAGTTTCATGTGGAGAAATACTTATATCAGAAAACAAACATTGAAAAAGGCTATCTTCCCCTCAACAGAGAAGCAATAAATGGAGAGATTACTGGGTTAGAGAGTATACAGGAATACCTTGTTTTGTTTCCAACTCCAGAGCATTTACCTCTTCTTTTTCTCTCTTTTCTTTTGTCAGCCTTGTCTTGTTTCAGGAACGGCCAAGCCTTTTCTGAACACTCCACCACCAAGTCTCCTTTAGCTTTTAATATGGCTTGCCCATACCCAGGGCTCCTTCACTAAACATCCTTCCTGTGTCTTTGTCTGCAAAGACTGACAAGATCACTAACCTCCATAGTCATCAGACTTGTTAATTGCATCACAAGCCTCATGTATACAGTAAATTATCAAACCTAAGACATAACCTTGGTACACTGTACAGAACTACTTCCAACACATACTCTCTTTGTCCGTGCTTTCGTAGCATGACTCTACAAGCAGAATTTTTATCTTTAAAAGCAGTGAATGACCATTTGTATCTGAAACAGTGTGGCCGGCAGGACTAGGGAAGTGATTATCTCCCTGTATTAGTGCTGATGAGTGGTGCAGTGAAGACACACCTATAATATTGTGTTCAGTTATGGGCCCCTCACTAAAAGGGAGATACTGAGGTGCTGGAGCGGGTCCAAGGAAGAGCAATGAAATTGGTGAAGTTTCTGGAGCACAAGTGGCTGTGGGAACTGGTGTTTAGTCCAGAGAAAAGGAGGCTCAGGGAAGACCTTATCGCTCTCTACAACTACTGAAATATTCCTGGAGGTATTTAAAAGACATGTAGATGTGGCATTTAGGGACAGGGTTTAGTGGCAGACTTGGCAGTGCTAGGTTAATGGTTGGACTCAATGATCTTAAAGGTCTTTTCCAATTTAAACAAGTCTATGATTCTGTGATTTACATGAAGAGTAGATTTCATAAATCAGAGAGAGTAGTGGATAAATTGGTGCCAATTTGGGCATCTAATATCTGTAGAACAGCTTAGCCAGAGTGCCTTTTTCACTCAGTAACCATCCCGCAACATTGCTATTGATTACCTCACTGTATCACATTTAGTTTTAACACTTTATTTAAAACTCTATGAACTGCAGCATATCTGTTTACCTTACAGACAAGGTCAACAACTCAACATAGAATAAAGACAATCTACACATATTTTAAAGACAGAGTGTTTGGTCAAACCTCAGCTGTATGCTTGCCAGTGTACTTGGGACTACCACAATGAACCCCAAGTTGATTAGAAATCATGACTGCGGTATGAAACACATTGTTTTGGATTACAATTTCAAATTTTCAGTATTTACAATATGTGGGCAAGCACACCGATTTTCAGGAGGAGTTTGTAAATAACTGAAATCCTTGGGTACACATAATTCCTCTTCATAATGTCAGTGTCAGACCGCTTCTCTACCTACAGACTTTCAAGGTTAATTTGAATTCGTTAATAGTGTGAACATAAGTTAACACTTCAGCTATATTGTAGATGCTGTCATTGAAAACTAATGTAGAGTTATTTCATATTTAGCTTGATTCATATCCAAAGTCAACTGGGCCATACTGCATTAAGTTGAGAAAAACACAGGTATTTGAAAAGATTAATTAAAGCATTTTAAAATCTATTTGGGTTATTTACTCTTGAGGCACAAGCACTGATCAAACAAAATGGTATGCTTCAATATTTCTTCAGAACATTGGTCTAAAACACACGGAACAATAATATCCTATGATGAGTATCATGTAACTACTCTCTTCAGAATAAAACTTGATATTCTCTATAAGACTTGTTTGAAGTGGACAGGAAGTACTCAGAAAATTTGCCCTTTCAGATACTCGACAATATGGGACAAAGTGCAGACTAGATACAAGAATATATTTAGCATTATTAGGTTAATAAGCTGGCTGGGCTACATTTTGATCCAAAACTGATGGTACAATAAATAGAAATTATGAAGTATTAATCAGAAATGACATATTGTACTTAATGTACTAGCAAGCACTACCGATGTTCAGTTGCTATAGTAATTCTAGTCTCCACCTATGTCTTCAGAATCGTTAAGGGATATGATGAATTTTGTCCTTTACAAAATGTGTGCTTTTCTGTAATCGTGTTTAGTGGATTTTCTGCACAATGCCCATGTGTATACTGCACAGATCACACAGTGCCTAATCAGATCCAAATATCTGATTTGAATTTTTATTGAATGCTGACCTTTTCGATATACATTTAATTTGCATTTGTATCTAATACATATATCACCATCTCAAACATTTCACTCTGCTTGTGTTTAAACAGAAGGCAGCATGAAAGCAGTTCACTAGCAAAACCAGAAGCAGATAAAAAAGGATAAAAGATTTCTAAAGCAAAGTCCAACAGTTAATTGTTGCAAGCTAAAAAACTGGGAGCAATTTACCCATGTGTACAAGGGCCAGTACAGGTCCTGTACATCAATTAGACCCACTTAAAGCATATTTTAAAGGCTTAGACAGGATTTATGTGGTGCATAAGCCTGGGGCTGTCTGTCTGCATGTGAATTTCATCTTTTACGAATACACCTGTCAAGATAGCTGAAATCTCAACATTAAGGAGGTTGTTAGCAAACCAAAATCAAAATTCACAGACATCACCTCAGTTTTATTTGTCACCCTTCCCTTTCTCACAGCAAAACAAAGTGATTACGTGCACAAAGCAAGTGCAAGCAACTGCTTGCCACAGTACTAAATTTTCTCATTTAAGCTGTCCTAAAAAGGAAGATGGATGGTACTTTCTGGAGGAAAAGATTGTTTCTCTCGCTTGCTGTCTTTAAAGGATGAGGTTTTAGTGGTACCCAATAAAATTCATTTCTATGTCAGGAAATGCAGGGAAGGACAAATACTGTACTAAGCTCCCAAGATACACAAGCCTTCAAATTACCAGTTTTGTTCACATAAATACAAGAATTTAAATGCATGATCAAATTGCACTATATAAGAAGTTGGATTTTTATCCCTAATGAACAATTATTTAGGATTCGTGTAATTACAGGTTTCTCCATTCCTTTACTTTTCTGCATCAGTCATCATTTCTAAGGAAGGTAGAATCATGAAATCTGGAACCAATACTTATCTTCAGAATTCAACAGAAAAAAAATAGTATTTGAGACATGAAACATTTTGACAATTATTCACTTAGATTCACTTACTTGGATCCACGCTAAATTATGAAATAAAGGAAAACCTACTGGATTCATTTTCCTCTTAATCCTGGGGAAAACGCATAGACACATCAAGTGATGAATTTGCACTGAAAACACTACAAAACTCAGGCTTTGCATTCTATTGGACTTTTCCCCTATTTTCCTAGCTATCTCTTAATGATGCCACATTTGAGAAAAGGTTTGGGTTTTTTTTTTTTCTCCCCAGTTTAATTTCTGGACATTTTTCTCTGTATCTTATGTTTTATGCCAAACTGGCAAAATATCATCACTGCCTCCTTTAAATTTCTCTTATGAAATAACATATTCTGCAGTGCCTGAAGAAAGCAGAATTTGAACCTTTTCCAACTCTAGGATCCTCTAGTAAACCCTGCCACTGGATTTTTTTTAGGAAATGTTGTATTCTGTCTATCTATCAGTTTATGCTCTGAGGTCTTCTCTTTGGAAAACAGACACAATCTACACCATAAAAAAATTTAATTGCACTTTAATTATCAGCCAGCTGAATAGCATGAGATATGCATGCCTTCATTTTTTAACAGCTTCTGCCACTTCCAGCAAATTGTGTGCTTCTACCAAAATAAAATAAAAAAAAATGTAAAAATTCCAAAATGAAGGTTCAAATTTTTTTGGATCAGTCATAATCCAGGAGGAACAACGAATATGGATAGCAATAATGAATAGCAATACATGAACGCAGCTGTGGCATTCACATCAGTGACAAGGTAATGCAAAAATTTACCCCTTTGGTGGAGTTATGCTACATATGGGAAAATCCCACTTGACCAACCTGATCTTCTCCTATGATAAAGTGACCCACCTGGTTAATGAGGGAAAGGCTGTGGATGCTATGTATTTGGATTTAAATAAAACATTTGATTCTGTCTCTCACATTTTTGTCCTGAAGAATTTGGTTGCTCATGGGCTTGATATGCGTATTCTTCACTGGATTGGAGACTGGCTGGATGGCCAAGCCCAAAGAGTGGTGGTAAATGGTATCGCATCTAGTTGGCAACCAGTCACTAATGGTGTCCCTGAGAACTCAGTGTTAGAGACAAAATATCTTCATTGACAATGGGGATGAGGGGACTGAGTCCACCCTCAGTAAATATGCAGATGACACCAAGTTGGCTGGGAGCATTGATCTCTGAACTCCACACCTAGAATCTTGTGTTCAGTTCTGGACCTCGCACTACAAGAAAGACATTGAGGTGCTGGAGCAGGTCCAGAGAAGGGCAGCAAAGGTGGTGAAGTGCCTGAAGAATAAGTCTTATAAGGAACAGCTGAGGGAACTGGATTTGTTTAGTCTGGAGAAGACTGAGCGGAGACGTTACCACTCTCTACAACTTCCTGAAAGGAAGGTCTTTTCTCCCAGGTAACAAGAGATAGGACACGAGGAAATGGTCTCAAGCTGCACCAGTGGAGGTTTATATTGGATATTAAGAAAAATTTCTTCACAGAGAGGGTGATCAGGTATTGGAACAGGCTGCCCGGAAATACAGTGTAATCACTGTCCTTGAACATGTTCAAAAACTGTGTAGATGACGCCCTCAATGATATTGTTTAGTGGTGGCCTGTCAGTCCTGAGGTAATGGTTGGACTTGATGATCTTAAAGGTCTTTTTCAATCTATCTGATACTATGATTAAACTGATAAAAGTTCTTGGCTGACTGACTCAAGGTTGCTTCTTTCTTTTATAAGATCAGAGCTTTACCATTTTAAAAATATTTTGCATATTGCACTATTTACCTCATTTCCTTCTACAGAGATGTTGTAATCATTCAGGAATAGCACAGAATATTGCATATATAGAAAATGCCTTATGAATAAAATCATAGCACCATTTTGGCTGGGTGTGTAGCCAATGAAAAATGTTAGGCTGGATAAAATGTAGCATCTAGCCTGGCTTTTATACCACACACCACATACAGTGGCATCTGAACAGCATACAAAATGACAATATGTTGGCAAATCCCTGTAATACTTAAGTCTGACAACTGAAAACAAACTTGTGTTAAAAAAGGGTTCCTGTTTAGAGTTATGGGGAAACAGGCAAACAGTATGTCTCCATCTTCGCCTCAATGACTTTTTGCTCATGCTGACCTTAAGCACAGGAGATCTTCCTAAGTATAAAAGTATGGCTGAACTATTTAATTAAATACATTTTATTGTATTCAATACATACCTTTCATGACTTTGCAAGAACAGGAAACATGTAACACAGAGAAATTACTTGTCTATCCATGTTCATAGAAAAAGGATGGAAGGAAAATGTATTTGTGAAGCTCTGTGCTCCTTACCATAATAGATTCGTTTGAACACAGGACACATGCATTAGCTACAAACAAACTTTAGTTACAAATGTAAATATTCATCTAGGGATGAGAACATTTTATCTTTGGGAAATCTGTATCAGGCACAGTAATATGGAAATTCTTCTCCTTTTTGTTTTTGTTACTATTATTATTGTTTTCTATTTTTAAGGGAGGAGATAAATAGTGATAGGACATATATAGAGAACCACTGCTGCTCACTCTAATAAATCCTCACTGCTTTTTTGCTGGAAAGATACATCATACAAGAAAACATTTGGTCTCTAAAGATACAGTAATGTCAAAACTGAAATATCAAAATGCTCACACTTCATTATCACATCAGGAAACAATATTATACTGAAAGTGTAAATGAGGCAGAACCAGGTATTTTCATTAGCAAATTACAAAGGAAAGTAAAGATCTTTAAATGAACACTGTATTTTCTCTATATTCCTTATGCCATACTACTCTCTGTAACATTGTAAATGTCCTGCTATGATGAAAAGTAATAATGAAAATCAGGAAAAAAGTACATGCTTAACTGTGTATAAAGTATCTATGAAATCACAGTTATCTGACTTGACAATTAAGTAGATAAGGAACATTCAGTGGAAGCAAGTACTTCTGAGCTGCATTTTGCATGCTTATATATTTTTAAAGCCCTCAAGTTTCTCCTGCAATTATAATCATGTAGACAGAGTACAAAATAAATCCATTATATTTTTTTTCTGACAGGTGTGAAATGTGGTATTCTTAATATCAGAATATTGTTTTTTAAAATAAGAAACTGGAAAGCCTTGATGTTTCAGTGGCATTTTAAAGTCTAAACTAGAGGTTATAGGGAGGTTAATATTAGTCATCACTTTCTTACTGTTGTGCTCCTTTATTCCCACAGGTTTTCCATAAGCAGCATAAATTTGCATAGGTATTACAGCATTGGAGGAAGAGATTAGAGCATGGATAGCTGAAGAACTGTTACATGAAAAGTCAGAAACATGAGCTGGTGTAGCACAAGTGTTTCTTACAGGATTTGCATGGGAGAATAACATTCTTCCTGAGAGCTTGCTCCATTTCGCCTGTCTGGGATGACTAATCACAAAAGCACTGGTATTAAATCAGTTAGCAGAGCTGAAACCCAGCAGAAAGTGTCAAAAGTAGATGAATTTAACCTTGCAGTATTCAAAGAATGGAAACTATACCCTGGGGCACATTAGAGAAGTACATGGATGGTAATTATCCAAAAGGAGATAACCAACATGGATTTAGAGAGGCAAGAGCCTCCCTAACTAATCTACTTGACCTTTATCATGACGCTAAAGACAAGGCTGATAATGGGCTCTGCAAATAAAAGAGTGTGTTTGTATTGTCAGGAGGTCATGTGGGCATACACAACAAATAGATGAAAGGGGTGAAAAGAAAATAGCTTTATAAAAAACTCTGAAAACTCATAAGAAAGCACGTACTGCAAGGGAACTCATTTAACCCTCCACTGTCCACTGAAGCACATGCACACTCAATTGCTGCAACCCAACAGCAACACTGTGTATTTGTTGCATCATCCACACAGTAAATTTGCATAGTAATGTAAATAGTAACCAGGGAGTGTAGTTCCCTGGGAGCTGATTGTCCATTTAAATATAAGAAGAAAATTATATATAGACTACAGGGATCTCAGTATAAGTCATAATTTGATTTAACACACTAAGATGCTATAGTACATAAAATCCCTTTCTACACTCAGGTTTCCTTTTTTCATGTCTTTTTTTTTTTTTTCTCTTTTCTTTTTTGTCAAGACAGTGGATGAACCTGGGGAAAGCAGTGCTGCAAAATGGTGAGGAAGGTAAAGCTACTCTCCAAAATAATGTCATTCTTGAAACTGCTCTTCTAGCATATGACACTNAGTTTCATTTTTTAATGTTTTTTTTTTTTTTTTCTCTTTTCTTTTTTGTCAAGACAGTGGATGAACCTGGGGAAAGCAGTGCTGCAAAATGGTGAGGAAGGTAAAGCTACTCTCCAAAATAATGTCATTCTTGAAACTGCTCTTCTAGCATATGACACTGCAGATGCTTTGGGTGAGAAATGCCTGGGCCATAGTCACTGTCTACCTTCTAATAAATATATCCAAAGGCCACTGGAATTAATGGGGTTTGGACAAGATCGTCACAGTTTCACTTCCATCTCACCAAGTGCCAAGGTTATTATCTTTCCATTTGGAATAGTGCAGCCAATCTCCAGCAAGCTGATTATTCTTCTCATTCCTGCACTACCTCAGCAGTGGAGGTAGCTCCTCTTGCTCTTGCTCAGTGAATCAACATAACTCAGGTCTAATACCAGGTTTTGCAGCCTCAAAAAGAGGCTTGTTTATTGCCCTGACCTCACCCACAAGTTAAGCAAGAAATTTTAAACAGGTGGAGTTTTACTTTAATTGCTGGTGACACCACTGGATCCAGCAAAAACACATCACGTTACCGTCTTCTTGTCTTTGTTTCAGAGTGAATTGCTTAGATGGAGTATTTTAGGTAGCTCAGAAAAGTCAGGAACCACTCTGAAAGTGTGAAATACCAGGGCTGAGAATACAGAAGGGAGGCAAACAAGATCCGTAAATGAAACCACATGGTAAGCTAGATAAAATGGGTTAAAAAAAAAAATTTTCTACAGAAGATAGTGCAACTCATTTATAGTCAAAAAAAAATTTACAAACATTTAAAGTATTGACCATCTAAACAGCATCTGGAAACATACACACTGCTTCTTTTCCTTCTGATTCAGAAGTGTGCTAGAAGCAGCACGAGATATTCTGTTCTTTGCTACGAAGTGGGAAGACCCTACATTCTAACTGAAATTATCAGGTCCCTGATTTTGTTTCACAGTTAATGACAACTTGAATTCTACTGAAGTAAATATGCATAGCATGCATATTCTAGTCATATGTGTGGATTTGTAAAGTTAAAGCTTGGTTCCTGTAATTAAAGCCATTAGTAAGGGTTCCAAATGGCTTTGCGCTTGTGCAGAAACTTGCACATGAATTATCTCCATTTTTTAATGCCAGCACTTGGCTGGAAGTGCCTTAATGCTCAGCTAGCATGGAAACAGCATTCTTAGCTGAGGTATAAAAACTGAGATTTGGGTTTTAAATGTTCACAATATAGTCACAAAGGAAAATATTCCAAATATTCTAAAATATAATTATGAAGAATTTTACAAAAAATAAATATGAGAACACCGCAAATATACTCATAGCTGTTCTGAAGGCAAAGGAGAAATTAATTTTGGGAAACAAATTAGTTGTTATTCATTGCTTTTTCAGCTGTAGTCATAATTTTGTTTGTTCTATTCAAATCCAATTCTAATATCAGTGACAAAAGCCTGTGACCTCTGGCTGAGTTGAGTTGAGTTGTGTTGCATAGAACTAGCACTGTTCAACTGTTGGAAAATCATTATTGGGAACTACAAAATGCAAGATGGTAATATATCCTAATGCAGCAGTTCCCAGGATGTGGTTCCTTGAGGATTGCCTTAAATAATGGAAGGGTCTCCCTTCAAAACAAATATCTCAATTTTAAATGTTGGGAAAGCATACAAAGGTGAATATTATCTGCGGCAGGGACACCATCCAGGTGGTGGAAGTGGAGATAGTATTTGTGGGAGAACATAGAAGCAGAAAGGAAAATCCTGTGCTCCTGCTTGTCATTTGTAGCTTGTCTTCTAAAAGAAAAAGGTTGGCATTTGGAAAAGAAAATACATGCCTGTAGCTGAGTGGGCAGGAATCGGAAGGTACCCTGAGATGGGTATGAATGTTGGGAAATAGGAAGATACTGGTTGGTTCTGTATGACACAGGGGAATAAGAGTCCAACACCAGGTAGGAAAGAGAGTAACTCCTGGAGATTTGGCAGCTGCCAAACTGCCTTTGAAAAAAAAAAACCCAACAAGGTGATGCTCCACTGCAATTAGGAAATTGATTAGCTGAACCTATCTAATCACTGCTAGGGTACCTAACAAACTGCGATGTTTGGTCAATTTTTATTGCTTAGTGACACTAGTAGGAGAAACATCTTCACCATAGTTTAAACTTCCCATTTTGCCCTGCTATACCTTCTCTCAAGCTGCCTTTTACATGTGGAAGAAGCTTCATGTAAGCATCCATAAAACTACTTATTAGTTTTCAGCAAATCTCTCATTAAAGCTCCTCCTTGTCATAGTTCCAGGATAATGTCCAGATTATGTGGGAACTGGTAATATGTCACTGATGCCTGCCAGTAGTCAGCCTGTCTAAGTCTGGAAAGGACTGATGTCTTGTTCAAACCCTATCTTGTTGTTAGCCTGTCCTTCCCTGACCTGCTGGCTTTATCTTCTGATGTGACAGCTTTGGTAAAGAATCCCTTTTTTCGCCTGATAACAAGATTTATGGAGCCATCATCTGTCTAGTAATTTCTGAATCCACTGGCCAATTTTAGCTATATTTGGCAGTGAAGTAGAAATCTCAAAGATATTTTCATATTGTAAAAAAACCAAAAACCAAACCCAAGATAACAGAAGACAAAGATACCAATACTACTTTCCCCAAGGTAAAGAACACAGTGTGAGCTTGCCTCAAGATAGATTCGACAGAATGCATGCTGGAAAAATGTTATAAATTCTCTACCCACAAGGAACTCTGTCTTGTGCACTCTAAGCCCCATTATGCTGTGTCTCCGGTGAATTGTCTGATACGTAGTAAGTAGTGCATGAACAGTGCAGCATAGCTATGATTCAGTCAATCAGCATAAAAAGTCAATCAGAGACAAAATCTAATGGAAAAATAGCTGTCTTAGTTCTGGAGACCAGTGAATAACTTGCTTGTTGAGAGTTGCATGATGGTGTTTTTCCTCTAGAGCTGACATGTCACTGCCCAGAGCTTCATACAGCTATAAGTTGTCCTCGTGTTGCCACAGCTATCATGAAGGACTTGCGCATTAACAAGCAGTGAAAGGTTACAAGAAACATACTGAGCAAGGCTCAGAAATCCTGTGATTTGAGGAGACCACAGACTGCAAGTTTCCAGTATGCTCATTACACATGTCTGCAGCCAACTTTTCCGTATGCTTGTACATTTACAAATAGCACTTCAGGGAAATCTGTGGCTTACAAAAGGCAAACAGTTAAATGTAAAGAAGAAAAACATATCTCCCGAGTGACTGTTGTTAGCAAGCTGTCTTCGGGAGGAGAACAAACCAGACAACATTTTATGAAGTGTGTCTATTTATTTTTTCTTTTATTTTTTTTTTCTGAAATAATATAGTATTCTTGTTAGACACAGAGAGATGAATATATCTTGCATAAATATAACCTGACCCTGGCCATTGGCATGACTTGTATCAGCAGAATTAAAGGTCAGTGATAGGGTGGTCAAAGGGAACACACAGGCTGGTGTCAGGGATGAAACAGGGCAATGTGCAATGACACAGCAGCTATTAAAAACAAGGCAGTACATAAATCAGGGCTTGCTCCTTCAAACTGTGATGGGCCATCCCCAAAACTTCTACTACCAAATATACTGCCAACATCAGCCAGAGGCTGGATTTATTCTTACTATTTAGACTTATACTACACAGACTTCATTCTTCTGTCACGTCAAGTTAGATAGTATCTTTACCTCAGGTGCCTCTGATCCACCAACCTCTCTTTGTTTTCTTTCAAAAAATATTTTGAAATCAAGTCACTATACTGAAATCACTGAAAATCAAAAGCTGAGGAAAAGCACAGAAGAGGTCAAGAGCTGTGCAAGTATCAATCTTCACAAAACTGGATACACAATCTTATGATTGTTTTGGCCTCACATGACCTCCATATAAAAGAAATTTGGGAAATGATAAGTACGTATAAGCTTATTAAGAAGTGCCATTCAAAAAAGACCATAATTTGTTAAACTCCTACACTGCAAGATGTGCTCTTCAAGGCAAGGAAAGTAATACAGTCAGTTTCAAAAGTTCCCTTTTAATTTCCCTGAACTCTCTCTCAGTGGTTTTCTTCACTGATGTTAAGTTAAAGAGTGATAATTAAAAGACTTGGAAAAAAAAAACCCAAACCAACAAACAAACCCAGCAAAACATTATCATTATTCAAAACCCTTTTGTGCAGCAGAAGAGGGTGCATTACACAGTGAAAAGCATTCTATTGATGCCTCACAAAATCTTTGCTTTCTAAATCACTGTTTTGTCTTGATTACATGATAAAATAATTTGTAATCTCCATCAGACTGTGAAAAGAAGGTATCTTCAACTACTGAGAATAAAGTAAAATTGCAGAATGTGGCTACACTAAAATTAAAGAGCAGCCAATGCTTCATTGAGCTCAGGGAGAATTAGAAACATCTGTCAACATGTCATAACAAAAACTCCTACAATGAACAAAAGTCATAAGTGCAGTTCTCTTACTTCCAGAGAATTTTGCTAATTTAAAAATTATGTACATAAAAGTGAATCTGGTCTTGAATTTATGAAAATGCACTTGTGCATAAATAACTGAGGAAGAGAAACATGCTATGGGATCCACACACACAGGATTCAGGCATTGGATGACAAGTGTGTATGAGCATGTGTCTGTCACTGCACTTCCATGCATGTGAGAGAGGAGGACCTGCCACTGCAATCCTTCTGGATAATGAATCATCTAGCAGTAAATTATTCCAGATGACTTTTCCCAGGGATTCTCATTTTTAGATGTGACAGACATAGAGATGGAGACAAGCAACAGCCACTGCAGTGAGACTGAGGAGTACAAGGGAGAGGTCAGAAGAGCAAGTTTCCTACCCAGCGTGTAAGACTTGACATTTCTGAAGATACTGGGTACACTTCCATATGACTCATGCAGAAGCCATCTACAGCTGACTGATCTACAACCAGCACAATCGATGAAACACTAGCCCTAATGAAGGCAAGAGAGTTTTGCCAATTACTACAACAGTGCCAAGTATTATACCTGATGGCTTTGAATGTCTTTCAAAATATTAACCAAAGATTGTATTTGCTTTGATATATAAAAGAATGCAGACTTGTCAAACCCTTTCAGCTTTGCCTAGGCAGTGTAGTAAAAAATGCTGTGTATGCAGTGACCTTTTTTCCCCACATAGTGTTCAAGTAACACTGAAGTTGTAGACAGGATTCTAGATTTCCTTGGTTTTAATTTTTTTTGCCCCATTTTTACCATGGTAACTTTTTGCTCCATATGTTAAAAATAAAATAATTAAAAACAAACCAAATCAATGATTCTGCAGCACTAAAGCAGGCAGGAAGGCTAATGTTTCCACTGATACTGCACAAATTATGCTAATCTAAAGCAGAATGAGCTGGAATATGATGCAGTATGATGCCTGTAAGATGCAGATGTTGAACTTTGATGTCGTAATTTTCAAGAGAAAAAAGGACCTCAGAATAAGCAATTGGCTATTTACAACTCCCTTTCAACTTTTTTGTACCTTCCCACTTTCCCTGGTGGGGATGAGAAAGTGCTTAGCTTCTGCCCATAGGTGTGTCACCAAAGTGAGCAGCAGAATGACAAGAGTTCAACTAGTTCTGGGAGCTACAAAACTCCTTGTGGCTCATGGTTGTTTTATACTACCATAGGAAGACAGGTGTGAAGCTTTTCGCCCAACACCCAGACATTAAAACCTGCTTTTTACTATGCAGACGTTTTGGTGTCTATTAATACATTTGGACATAAGCTTAAATTTCTTTCTTTATAGGCACTCTATATGGGGCCTCTTATTTTCTAAAAATTTGTAGGAACTTCATACGCTTGACATCTCTGTCTTTATGCAAGTTGCCAGATAGTACTAATAAGCAAAGGCACAGACAACACAATCATAGAAGCCTCACTGATGCCAAAGTGTCTTCAATTTCTTAGTGGTTGCTGCAAGACCAAGCATTTACTGGAGCAATGTGTGGCATTCTTTCAGCATGTCCCTGGTTCTTGCTGTTGTATTCTCCTGTGCTCTGGGCAGAAAGAATGTGCATGATGCACTATAACTAGGAAAAATGGTAGGGTGGGTGGATTTTTCAGCTGTACATGTTTTGTCATACTTTGCATAGTCAAGATTCACTTAGGTTTGAAGAGGTATGATGTTTATTGAGCCTTTCAAAAGCATCTTACCAACAGCACACGCAAACTAGTTCAACAGAATATTATATACTATACTCTTAAGAACATAAAAAATGCAGTTAAAGTTAACTGGAGATTGCAGCACACATAATTCCCAATAGGAGAATTTCCAGAGACACATTTTTGATATTATTTCTTACGCCACTCACCCCAGGCAAATTTCTCACAATCAGCTGAAACAAGATCTCTGCTACAGGTACAGAAATTCTGCTCTCACAGAAAGCAACACATTAGAAATTCACATCCTCTTTTTAACTTTGGGAGACATATTGATTTGATTGCTTTAAAAACATGAAAAATACTCAAGCTTCTGAAAATCTAGGCTTTCTTTTGATTCAGTTATTAAGCTGATTTAGTTCAGGATAAAACAATAGCATAAATGTCAGTATAGGCAGTCTGCAAATGCCATCCCAAGATTCAACTTTCTGCAAATTTTGGAACACAAAAATTCATTTGTCACCACTACAATGGTACACAACTCAGAATCCATAAAGTAGTGACTGTGGTGAAGCTATGCACAAATATAAGGGTCTTCCATATCTTGACACAGAGGTTATTATTTCTTCAGATTAGCAAGTGGTGGAGCTCAGGAAGTCACCATTAACGATAAAAATTCAATGTCTCCCTTACATACATACCCTAGTGGCATTCAACTTGCAACTATATCTATTATCTGCAGAGTTTTACATTATGCTTCAACAGATCTGTAGGATGTATAACACTTTCTATTAAATGTTACAGATTTGTAGGTCTTTTCCATACAATGTTACTTCATTTTTATAGATGCTACTGATTTATAGTAGAATTTTAAGACACACCTGCTACGGACTTAATTTTCACTGAATTGTAATGAGACACCAGCATCTTATTATTTATGTTGTTGTAGAATCCTTATTTTTTTTCAGTTCCTTAGGATATATCCACAAAGACACTGTACTTTCTACTCATCTCATTATTTTAGGAGAAGCACACCTTGGCTTGATGAATTTGTGTGCACCTATTGATGTTGTGTTCCATACCTGTATCTATAATTACTGAAAATTCAACCATATGTGGCATGTGTTTATGTAGGTTAAAACAAGGAAGCACCCAAGAAATCTGATAGAAGCTGCACACGTTCATGAATCAGTCTGTTTTACAGATTCCATCTGCTCTTGAGTGCTTCCCAAAGAACAAACACTGTGTCACAACCACATATTTCCATTGCACTATCCCAAACACACTTAAACTGCTGACAGATTAATGCTTAGTTCACTTGTGGCATACATTCTTGGGTTCTTACACATGTTCTTATAAGGAAATGGAACTCACTAAGCACTTAATCACAAGTTGGGGTAGTGTTATTGCATTGAATACAACACACTAACTTTGTTTCAGGAACAGGCTAAGGTATCTGAATACAAGCCATTGCTGTCACTAGCACTGCCAAAGACCCTGGAAATCAAATCAGTTTTGTCAATCTCAGTTAAACAAAAGTAAGCAGAAATTTGCCAAAGGGTAGCCCTGGGATGAGCCACATGAGGAATGTGCAGAACTGGCCAAAGGACTCTGCTTTTTACTGGAATGGAACTTGTATGGCTTAAGCATGCATGTATTTTCTTGAAGCCATTAAATATAGACCTTGATAAAATGACTGCAAAGACAGAGAATAATAGGCAGGTCTAAAAAATAATAGCAACAGAACTGAAGTAAAATACAGCCCAACTTACTAAAGACATCAGCAATCCATTTAACTGTGAATTTAACTAATAAGGAAGCAGTAACAGCAAGAGAAACTGGTGTAAGTATATGCAAAATGTGAATATACACCATAAACATCTGTATTTGAGCCTGAGAGAAAGGTAGAGTTTCATGGAGAATCCTTTACATCCTTATCTGATATAAAAGAAGTTTGATTAGTTAAGAGTAACAAAGAACCTCACTTCCATTTAAATACTGGACAGAAAAAGGAAAGGATAGTATTTTAGGGTGAATATCACAGAAATTGGAAGTACATTTTGTTCCGCATTTGATCTCATAAATATTTGTCTGGCTCTAATCTTTGAAATAGATTATAAAGAAAACTTAGTGCTTGACTTCCTAAGCAGACTGACCCCTGAGTTATATACACTACACCACTATCATCAACTGTGAAGGCCTTTTGCCACCAAACTGTATGTTGCCAAGACCAGGATCCACAAACCATCAGTGATTTCTATGGAGCTATATTCTTTTTGGTTATCAGCAAATTTCTTGTCAGTCTTCCCTTGTTGAATTTAGCAGGGTCTGAGTAGAAGTCTCTGTGAGTTTTTATTAGTGTCACTGGATGTGGTAAATGCTCTATCCCTGGTGTTTTTCAGGCACAGTGACTGTCCTCACCACTTTTAAATAGGAGGGGAAAATTCATGTCCCACTATCATATCTGGAGCTGGTTGTTCATCGATGGACACAGTTTAACACATTAGATGTGTACTTTCTTGTTCTCAAGGTATCGGAAGGCAGCAGTAATTCTCTAGGACAATGCTGCTCTCAGAGCAAGACAAGGAGTTGAAGAGATGGAGTACTTAAAATTAACAATTTAGTGAAAATCAACATACTTTTATTTGTGTCAGAGCTTAATGTCCATGCTCTGTTACACAAAAAAAGATTATTTTTCCTCCTCCCACTCTTTCTTTCTCTCTACTGGCACAAAAAACCTTGCACAATTTGATAGCATCTCTTGATAAATACCCAGTATTGGTAGAGCTCACCTGCACTGCAAATATGCCAGCAAGACAATACACAGATGAACTGAATCCAGACAGATAGCAACAGATAAAGCTTGAAGACGTATTCAGGATGTTATCTTACTGCAAGCATGTAAACCTGCTTTTCATCTCACAATTCTGAGAAGTTGAATTGGCAGAGGTAATATTACCCAACTTGGTTACACATTTTGAAATCCCTTGAAAAATATAAGGCCTTACATTGGTGCAGTACTGAGACAAATATCTAAGATAACTTATCTCTAGCTATTGTCACGAAAGCAAGCAACTAACTAGTAGGACATTCCCCTGGTCATAAGTTACTCTGTGTGATTTTTTTTTCTAAGATTGGAGAAGTTACACTATATTTCATAGCATACAATATCTGTGTTTCAGAACAGTACAACAAACAGTACAACATGCATCTATTTTCCATCCTTCCCAAGCAAAATCTCCACTCATATTTACATAAACACTTTTAAACACGTATTTTGTGGCACAGTCTAAAGCGAAGTTCTCACAAAATGTTGTGGTAAGTCTTTGCAAATTCCCCTTTGACAAGAAAATTAATCTCCTAAATGTTTTTCCTTTTTATGACTGTATATACCAAGGCTTTTGTTCTGAAGCAATATAGGACCTAATTCCATTTTTCAAAGTCTGCCAAGCACACTATTACATGAAAAGATTTTCTTTTCTTCTCTTTTCTATTTCATCAATAATGAACTGAGTAGAAAGACTGGGTTTAAGATGCTTCTACTTGTGGCTGTCATTTTTGCCAGTTTACAGAAGACTCCTGAAATGCTGGCCAGCCTTAAGAGTACATTAAGTTCTTGGTGCACACCATTTAACATACCTGAGTTAACATGGAAATGTATCCATGGTGTGGCTTTAAGAAACACACTTTGATTCAAGACCTTTATCTTCTGGCAGCCCATCAACTATCTCTTCCAAGAGCACACTGTATGGCTAGAGAAAGCTGATTTTCCTCTTAGGAAATTGCTTGAAATTGTAACAGTATCAATTTTTTTTTTGCCTTTATCTCTTTTATCTTTTGTGGTGATGGGAACAAATTAAGAGAAAGGAAAACTTTTCCTCACTGATGTCAGTATTTCTGGGCTTCTTGCAATTGTTCTTTGGTTTCCTATACTCCTTCCTCTCTTCCTTTATTGGCCATGGGTGCACTGCATTCCCCAGTTTTCCTCCACGATTACTTTATTTTGTTTCTAATATTTTAATATTCATTAGTAGAATTGCATAATTTTTGAAAGGCAATTTTTTTTTCCTCTCTGATAGATTTATCTTGTGCTCACTTTTGTCAGCTTACATGGCCCTTTGGGTAGCCTACTTTGTGTTTCTTAGAGCTTTTTTCCTTAACAGTGCTATAGTCTCCCTTTTGCTAGCCTTATGGCATTAGTAATCAGTTACCATCTTTATTCAGATCTCTACCCAGAGTCATTTGCTTTCTGATTCTTCCTCTCACTTCCATCTTCACAGTCACATAACTGAAGGCAATTCAGGCTCTTGTGTCTTGCCTGATGATGAAATGAGAAACAGAACCTGGAAAAAAAGGATCCAGTACACTCAAAGGAAGAGAAGGGCATCTAGGAGAGGTAAAGGTGTGGGAGAGAAGCAGCACTGCATCACCTGCTTATCTATGGAACTGGATTACCTGGAACCCAACAGACAGTATTTGGTGTTCTGGACTAAAGCAGATAGATTTTTCTAGTGGAAAACCAGAGTGGACATGGAAGAATCAGCACCTTTGGTGGTAGTCAAGGGAATACATGCAGGAGGATTTTGCAGGTCAGCATAGTGTCACATCACACCATCAACCCTTTCACTATATATTGCATAGTCCAACATCTAGATGTTCTAATAGAGAAGTAAGGAGATGATTAACTGCTGACTAAATTTTTTGAAGCCCAGGAACTGTTGTATTTATAAGGTAGCTCAGACAGTCTTTGTGTGGCAGTCAAAATTTTCAGCATTTCCTTGAGTAGTCCCCTATAGCACAATTCTGCTGCTAATTATAAGAAGCAGTGCTATCATGATGTAGCTGTGTTGTTTCTTATATCAGAATTGGATAATTCAGAACTAGTTCTGATACTTCCAAATATTCCCTGTACAGAAGGAATAGACTTTTTGGTTTATGGTGTTTAGGAAAACTGACTAACAGACCTTGAACAGCTCAAGAGAAATATAGCTCAGTGATTTGATATGGTGGGCACATATATGAACCTATTAACCAAGGTAGCGTTATAAACAAGCTTGGTTTTCAGGGACATCTGAGTAATGCATTCCTAGTAAGATCTTCCATTTTAGCCTTTATACTTAATAGCTATTAAATTCAAATGCTGGTGAGCTTGTAGCTTATCATCACACGAGTAACTGAGTGATCTCTAGGATGTACTCACTGCAGTAAACTACCTTTTCCTCTCATCTGCATGTTCATTTATTTCTGTTCATTTCCTGACAACATCAGTCTGGGAAATTCCAGCCTTACTTCAGTATCACCTATTTTGCTGTAGAACCTCTCTGACTTTCATTCTCTACTTTCTCTGCTGGATGGGTCATCTCACCATAAATTTGGTCATTCATTGGCATGATTCTTGTTTGACAATGCTTCTGGCTCTGCATGTCCCTCTTCAAAGCATCATCTTTCCATCACTCACTCTCCCTAGCTAATCTCATGAATTTACCCTTTAAACAAACTGTGGTCTTCAATTTCTATGTTCTCCTTATCTGCTGCTCCTTTACTCTTCCCTCCCTTGCAACTGTACTTTTTCTTTAAGACCCTTTTCCACTTTTTCAATGGAAAAAAATATTTCTTTTCATCCTTTCAGCCTTTATCTCTAAAGTTGCTTAGATTGTTTTCTTGTTTAAATACCACAAGTTTCCCTTTGCACCACTGTTTCACATCTCCACCATTAGGAACTCTTAACTCATTTCCTCCTTAGAAGTACTGCCAAGTTTCCACTCTCTGCCTCCTCAACTCAAATTGACAATTTATTTAAACAAAGAAGTAGATATTTTCTGACTAAAATCACTCTTCCTAATTCTCCCCCCAGAGATTGTTCCTTACATCTCTGCTACTATTTTCTGCACACCTTCTCTTTGTCTCTTTCATCGGAGATAGTATTGTAAATTTATCTTTCTTTCTTAATGATCAGCCTCCCCTTTGACTCTCTCTTCACCACGACTTCTGCCTCTAAAATAGCTTTTTCAAAGCAATACTCAGTTACTGTTAAAGGAATCCAAAACTCCACGTATGCTTCATACATATCTGTTTTTAACTGTTAATTGTTCCCTTGATGTCACTTCCCAATCACATTTTAGCTCAGGTTCTAACCAAACCTTTGTTTAGACTCCGTAGCCACCAACTGTCCCCTTTTCTTCTTAGCAGAATTCACACAGACATTATGAATTCCCAAAAATCATTCTCAAAATCATTCCAGCTGAATAACTATGTTGCATTTTTCTCACATCACACAGGTCTTTGTAATATCTACTCATGCATTTATAGGTTAGCGTATGAGAGCTTTGTATTTACTTAGTACACTTTCAATACTTCTGTTTTATTCATGTTTGCCCTTTAATTGGAGTGTAATAGCAAGCAGACTGATGAAAAGAGCTCAGGCAAGGGCTGCATAAGTCATCACTTTGCAAAGTGCAAATACGCATGTACCAAAGAAAAAAAAAAAAAGGATCCCTGATTATAAGACAAAGATACCAACTATTACTGT
>NDXB01006460.1:66419-84475 GCA_002631895.1 Agapornis roseicollis | reverse complement strand
GCAGGCAAGGGCTGCATAAATCATAACTTTGCAAAGTGCAAATATGCATAAAACAAAAAAAAAAAAAAAAAAGGATCCCTGATTATAAGACAAAGATACCAACTATTACTGTTTATGTAAAAACAAAAACAACCAAATTGAAGCTTTCAACTTTTATCTGTGATAGGCAGGTAGACTAAGACTAAAATCCTTATTTTAGACAAAGTACAAAAGCCCTGAATGGCCTAACATCTTAACTGAAAGTGGGGAGAAGAAAAAGAAGTCTACAGATGAAGCTGTCATTGACAGAGAACACAGCTCTTTCAAGAAATGTCTTAAAATACCTTAGAAATGTGAGACACGGACAAACTAACACTTGTAGTTGTGTCAGAGAAAAATGAAACTCTGGGAAACTTGTTGATTTAGTTCACTAACATCACTCAGAGATCACTATCTGTAAAACTCAGATTCAAATAGTTGTGGACATAAGTGAAAGTGAAACTAAAACTGAAATTAGAAGCTAAAATTGAAGCTAGTAAGCACCAGTATACAAATAATAGAGCTACTAAATGGACAGTGCCAAAAAAAAAAAAAAATCTTGCAGCAATGAAGCTATTTAACAAAGTTTTATCTTACTAAGAAATGTGGTATATACTGTATGAGGCACTGCAAATTAACATTGATGTTGCTGAACATCTACTTGTATGATAGAGTATACTGGACAACTTAGAGGCATCAAAATTATACCTGAAAGACAGCTGGCATGAACTGGAAAGAACAGTAAGAAATTTTACCCATAGAATCATAGAATGGTTTGGGTGGGAAAGGACCTTAAGATCATCTAGCTCCAGCTCTCCTGCCATGGGAAGGGATGCCTCACACTAGACCATGTTACCCAAGGCTCTGTTCAACCTGGCCTTTAACACTGCCAGGGATGGAGCATTTACCACTTCTTTGGGCAACCTGTTCCAGTGCCTCACCACTTCTTCCTTATATGCATGATGTGTGAAAATGAGGAACAAGAGCAGCACTCAGGGAAGTGTGAGATTACAAAAGTCATTGAGGATTATGCAACTCAGTGTCACTTTTGAGGACAACACCTGGTTATAATGGAAGAGGACAAGAAAAACTGCTAGAAAAGAACTGAAGAATGGAAATCACTGATACTACGTAGATGTACATAGCAAGCGAGCAGCAAAACAGAAAATCTATTGCATATGTGGGAAATGATTGATCAGGGCACAGATAACTTAGGCACCAGACTTCAGACATGAAACATTTCCTTTTGTTTTTTTGGAAAAGGGTGTTAGGATTGGAGGGATCTGGAGGGAAGGAAGTAAGGAGGAATAGAAGGTAGGAGTGAGCTGCTGAAGTGCTTTAAGGTATTCCTAAAGATATAAGGCCAGGGACAAGCATGCTCCCTGTTTATCTATATTCAGGTACAATGAAGCCAGAAATTATGCAACTATTTCTACAAATATTTGTGTTTTGGAAGAATTACCCAGAGACAATGCACTCTTCAATATATACTGGGTTTTCCTACCCAGAGAGCCAAAAAACCACCAACAACCAACTAAAGTTTACAGTTTACATGTTTTTGCAATGTATATTTTTGTCCTCTCAGATCTGCACAAAAACCTTCTTTAAGTTTCTGATTAAAATAACAAATATGCAACAAAATATATTACTGTGAGGCCTGTGTTATCTCACATAAAGGATATGTGAGATAAACTTGGGATAAAGTAGGAACAAAGACAATTATTGTACAAATTATACAAATGTTCATATATATACTAATTTTTTGAAAGCTGTGCAACATGCTTAAACCACAATACTTGACAATATACAGAGCAGAGTGCATGAAAAGGTCTGACTTATACTTGCAAACACATACTTAAATGAAGATTGCTTTTTGTAGTTTACAACATAACATCAACAGTCTCATGAGGATTTCTAACTGCTTCATGTGTTGCTGTGGTTTATAAAGACGGGCTGGCCTCCACCAACTTTTACTAATAGTAACAGCTAATTTCATATAACTAAGTAAACACAAGCAGTGAAGAGTGCTATGCAATCAATAACGTGGGAGAAAAATGGAGAGATGGTCTTGGTGCTATCCACTGTTTATACCTGCTTTAGCAGTTTGTTACTATCAAGCTGTCATCCTTCTGTTGATTTACTTATGTATAAGGTGCACCAAGGCTGCTTGGTGCTCTTCATTGGGTTTATAGCAACAGCTCCCTGAGATTCCAGTGAGCTGTGATGTCCCCAGCCTTGCACCTTTGTATAGACACAACCTACTCTTTTAGCAAATACACCTATTCCTTTCCTTTTGCAAACCTCTGCTGCTTATTTGGCACTACTATCTTACCACCTCTAGACAACACATCAGTGTAACCATTTACAAACCAAAAAAACAATTCCTAAATTTTAATTCACACCTCTTTGTTCAGACAATGGAAAGGATAACCCAGCTATTCACATGTTCCCATAAACTGTATTTTTTTAAATCTCTTACAGCTTTTTAGTAAGATTTTTTTTTCTCCTATCTTTCCACATATTTTGCTCTAAACATTAGAGATAAATGGCCGTGGCCATTTCCTAAAACCCCAGAAAGTGAGCAAGGTAGATTTTATTCTTTCTGTTCTGTGTTTCAGTCTTCCTTTGAATTGCTTTCTCCACCTTCACATTTTTCTCTCCCTCTCAGGTGATCCCAGAGGTAAGATTTATGTTTACTACTGATGTTTTTATGATTAGGACATTGAACTTTGGCCACTGAATTACTACTATCTGCAGGTTCAGAAATGTGCCAGCCTCGCAAAAGTCCCCAGGGGAACTCTCAACCAGGGTGCCGACTGCCGCTAAACCGAGACTTTAACCCTTAAGCACTAGCATCCCCCAGTGGTCCTATTTATCACTGCAGCTCACTTCAAACTTTCAACCTAAAAGTAAATTCAAGTCAAGTGCCTCACAACTACCCAGTACTCAGGAATCTTCTGAATTCAGCAGAGAACTATATATATATTTTATCATAGGTAAAGATGATTTTAATTTATTCTCAGTCATTGTATAGACCATGTATATATTTCAAAACACTTAACTGTAAGAGCAGAATTTTCTTGTAAAACACATTTGAAAAGGGGGGAAATATGATCAAAAGAAAATCAGACCCTTTATTGGATCACTTTTTTGAAGAAGGAAAAATAGGTTCAGAGTCTCTTCCAAGAATATTAGATTCTACAGCTGTTTTTGACATTTTTAACAAGATCATGACTTATCAAAAAGATGCTATAGCAACTATGATCTTTTTTAACCTGCCTTTTGATTGAACTGCACATACTTAGACACTACAGTCCATCATATCTATTGAATTAGAATTCTAAATAAAAAATTCCTGGCTGACATTTCATTCACACAGTGAAAATTCAGCCATGTTCTCACAAAATGCTCAACAAGAAGTACATCCCAATCACTGTTGTTCAATCCAGCCCTTTGCAAAACAATCTGAAATTGTGTTGACTGGGATTGTTTTCCCTGTTCCCTAGAAAACCTTTATCACTAGGGAAAGGTGAAGCAATAGGATATTGCAAACCTTCAATGGAAGTGATAGAGGAGTAAGAAGAGCAGACAAATGATGCATGTCTAACACAAATATGGAATGCTTACACCTACCCAGCTCCCTCCCACTCCAGAAGCAGAACAGCCACATCAGCAAAGTCCTGTTTCAGTGCTGACTTAGCAGAAGGAGAACAGAGGAGGAAGGACATGCAAGCCTGCCGGGGGAAGAAACAGAACATCGCCTCTGCACAACACTTCTGTACGGAATGAAAAGAAAGAATTTCCTTTCCTTAATGTTGGAGCCCTCCAGTAACTCCTACTGCTGCAGTATTGGAGATGAAGGGCTGTTAATTAAAACAGCCCACCTAAAAGTCAGTGGGACTTATACATTAGCTGTAATTTCAGCAGGAGATTATGAGCAGTGCAGAACAGAAACAAATATGTTCATCCTTTCTATATCAGACTCTCACCAGACTTGATGTGACAGGCACCCAGAGAGGTGGCACAGCTTTACCCAGCCCCTTCTGCTTCCTAAATTCAGAAGGCTCAGTTGAAAAGCTGAGGACAGCTAGCATAGTTCTATAACATACTTCCATGCTTTGCCTTCAATGTAAGCACTAAACACTTGAGACAGAAAAAAAACCACCCAAAACCAGAACCCGATCCCCAGAATATATGTGCTGTCTCTGCAATTTAAAGGCTAAATCCTATGGTCCTTCCTCAGAGGTAACCTAACAGAAGTCTGCCTTATTTAGTATCTGTGAATCCAGTCATTCAAAAGCAGCAGTTAGCTGAGACTGTGAATACGCTGAGACCAGGCAAACCCATGTAACACCTCTTGCTCTGTTATTCTACAGTTAAGGTTCATGAGGCTTTGAGAGGAAGTTTATTTTTGCAAGCTGCTGTGTGCTGACTATGATGTGGGGCAGCTTTCACTTAGGCAACTGTCTTAACTTTTGTTAAGGCTCTTGGACGGACAAATTTGCTGTGGCACTTACAAGAAAAGCTGCATAGGTGCATTTGGCTTAGGCTACTCAGTGAAAGTGCATGTTGTAGTTTTTAACAAATAATGGACAGTTATGGTTCAGCACAATAGGAGAAGATAGCTTTTCATTTTGACAGCCACCATCTATCCCTTTCTTTTGGAAGTTCTAAAAATATTTGAGAGGCATTAAACTATGCTCCTCATAGGTGACCATCACCACCTAAACCATAGAGGTTGGTATTCAGTATGACAAGTCAGTTTTATGTAGTTTAACCATCTGTCTCTGCCAGTTACATGAAGTGGATAATTCTGAAAAAGTCAGCAACCATCAGAATGAAAACATATATTATGATACAATGTGTCACACAGCACTGAAAATTAACCCTGCTGCTAAAGAAATGGAAAATGCACAATAAACACATTACCTGAAATTAAAGTTATTTTTGACCAAATCTCCAGAGCCTTTAAAGTTGTAACAAATACGGACTGCTAGAATTCTCAGGTGATCCCCTGTGGAGAGCTGTATGAATACTTTTTCCAGAGCTCAGGAAAGGAAAATAGATAGCTATAATGGAACTGCAGGAGCAGCCAAGCAGTAGATTGATTCAACAGGAGAAATTCAGCACATCCCAAAAGATTTCCTAGGATTTGCTCTCCTGCTGCTTAGGGCACAATTTGTTGTAATGAGAAACTGAGGATATTGTTTCAGGTGTGTCTAAGCTTGTAGTGATGACTTGAAGGTATAAATAAAAAGTAACAATTGAAAATCTTTCTTAAGTGATCCTTCTGGATTAACAGAGAACAAGGGCAAGCTCTTCCAGGTGCAAAAAAAACAGAGGTAAAATATCTCATCTAAATAGCATTCCTAAGAGATACTAATTGAACGCACAGTTGAACCCTTTCCTTCATCACCGGGCTCCTGCATTAAACAGCCTGAAAACTACAGTACACTTCAGTAAGCAAAACAAAGAAAGCTTTATTAAATTGCCTGGCAACACTGCACTTGGTCTCAATGTGATCACTGCTTTCAGAAATGTCTGTGTAAAAATCCTCAGTTTTTGGTTGTGAAGTATTGAGTTAAGTTATAAAATAAAAAAAAAATTAAAAAAAAAAGAGGGTTTGTTTTTGTGGCTTTTGTGATGCTATTTTTTTTTTTTTTTTAATTTAATACAGCATGTTTAAACAGGCAGACTACTCTGTTCATCTGGAGTGTGCCACNTTGGTTTTAAAAAATTGAGTTAAATTAAAAAAAAAAAAAAAAAAAAAAAAAAAAAAGGGTTTTTTTTTTTGGGTTTTTGGGTTGTTTTTTTTTTTTTTTTTTAATTTAATACAGCATGTTTAAACAGGCAGACTACTCTGTTCATCTGGAGTGTGCCACACTGTAGAAGACTGGCAGGAAGCACCTACTGCTGCAGTACTACATAAGCCCTGTTTGAAAGGTTAAGTGGAACACGCATGACATGAATTTCACCCTGAAGAAATGTGAGAATCTGTAGGCACTCATGCCCTCCTCTATGAGAATTGATAGTCATTATGAATAGTGAGCCTTCCTATAGCTCTGATATATCACAGACTATGCAGATTTCTTACTAATTACTTCATAGTGAAAGCTCTGAAATGTTTTGTTTCTTAAGTAAAGCTCAGAGTTTATTCAGAAATGGGCATCAGAAACAGATGAAATTTCTTCAGGCAAGATGTTGAATGCTGATAGCAGCCTGGTTTGATTAGGGAAGACATGTAAAACCTAAGATGTTCATATTCACAGTAGCGCTAGCATACTTCTCACACTTCTGCATAGCTCACTATGTACTGGAACATCACATCATGTACAACCACAGAGAAGAAATAGATGCTCTAAAAATTACCTTACCAAGAATGAACATTCATGCATGAATGACATTATATCTGGACATTCAGCACAGGTTTATATTTAATTACAAACAATGCAAATATAGAGCAGACAGTACCTACTCTTTCTCCACTAGATGACTAAAGCTTCATTACAACTCCAAGGCTCCAAACAACTTCAGGACCTACTACATGAAACAGGATCAACTAGAGCATCCTTTCTTATCAATAAAAAGCCATCAGACTCAGAAACTATCCCAGCACATAGTGTAGGAACAAGTACTGACCAGGAGAGAACAGCAAGTGCGCTCTCTCCTTCATGGTCCAAAATATAGACCATGGGACTTTTCATTTCCAGTTAAAACTGCATTTTGCAACATTTCTTTTTTTTTTTTTAAATTATTATTGTTTCTGTAAACTCTGTGTCTAGATTATACAGAGAATATGCATTATTACAGCCAGCTACCTATTCCTCAAGCTCCTTATAGAACACTGATAACCTCATGGCAATGGAGTCTGAACCAGAAATCATCTGACTAAGGATGGGGCAGGATCTGAACACATGCAACAGTGAGGAACTAATAACCAGTTATTATTATAGTTCCTATTATCATTTTACTGCTCTCAGCCTGACTGTGGAAGCAGAATGGGAGTTATGCCTCATTCATTAACCTGGAAAGCAAGACAAGTTGTACAGCAAGAAATAAAACCAGCAAGAAGCATCTAGACAAAACACAATCTTTGCTTTTAATGAGAGACCCTCCTCTGCCCCATCTGTGGAAACCCATGACGTTTCTTACCTGTATGGTCCCAGAGTCCTGCTGCCATAAGACAAAGCTTCTTCCCAGGATTCAAGGTTAATACAAGCATCCATGGCACAATCAAGCATTTTCAGCTGATAGATATTTGTGTCTGGAAGACGACCTGTATTGCTGCTCAAGAGCTTCTGGAATCTTGCCAGAACCTGTTCCCACTCTGTAATTAGCCATAGTTAAAGTAATATCTTTAATCAAACAAAAATACAAGTTCTAAATGTTGTTAGCAAGGAGTAAGAGCTACAGGGCATTAAGATAAATTTTCTTTGCCTTTGAAACAGTTGTAAAAAGGACTGAGTTTCTGTTTGGGGTTGGTTGTTTTTTTTTTTTCCACATACAGTTGCATGTTTCATGCACGAGAAAGAAAATAATTGCAGTTCTGAAGTTTGACTGCAGTTCACGATTAAGGATCTTGACCTTAAAGAAATTTTTACTTCCAGTGCTACAAGAAGACTTTGTGTGCTTCTAAGAGAGGAAGAGTAAGCTGGGGCTTACATTCACTTTAGTTGGATATTCCTTACCACAAATCACTCATTTTCATTACATTCTACACTGCTTTGACTTCTCTGCAGACCAGATTCTTCTCTCTGACCACACCTGAGCTGAATACCAATACTCCCAGATTTTAAATGAGCATTGGTATGTGAGACTTTATGGGAGTCCCAGAATGCAAACCCTCTAAACACCAAAAAGATACCATACACACTGATCAGTAAGAACAAATCAAATAAACACCCCATCCCCCTACCCCTTTGACATAACAGTAAGAGAAGTAGTAACATTGTTTGTACCACAGTCCTTTCTATACAATCAGCCCAGGGAAGTTCAGCAGTTATCTTCACAGCATTACTGAAAATACTATTCACCCCCAATCCAGCAATGGATTTAAATGTACAATAATAACCCTCTGATGAAGTAATTACTCCTTCCTGAACATGGGAATATTTACATACTTAAATTTGAGAATGTGACCACTGTGTGGCTGGGCCAGGATTTATAGCATGGCTGTTACAAGGCTAAACCAATTATTTGTGAATTGCTCTCATGCCCTTGGATTGAAAGAACCATATAAGGGAAGGAATGTGTTATTAGAAAATTGCACCTTAACCTTTATATCTCTGGCAAACATCCATGTATTCTTTACAACTGATTAAGGACAGACAAACAGAAGAATGAGGGATATTATTTCAACTTCATACAATTTTTGTAGAAGTACAAAGCACTGACATTCTTGAAAGATTACCATTTTAACTGGTGCACTGTATTAGTCTGTCTGCTTTTACTTCTCATTAGACTGCTCACTAAGCTCACTAGCATTAACGGCTGTTGGGCTATATACTGCAGAACCTACTGGGATCAAATTTTCAGGTACTTAATTTGCAAACTAAAAACCCACTATCAGCTGCAACTGTCTGTCCTGTATCTAGAAGAGCAGCCCCCAACCAGCTATGCTACTGTTGCGTAGCCTGAGACGCAGAGAAATACCCTTGCATTTGGTTTTAGCATCTCAATTTGTATACTTAAACTGGAATTTGGGCCTGAGACAGTTTACTCACACATATAGTTTCAAGTTCTCTAACTGCAGATTTAGAATTAAAACACTCTAACATGTTGTTGTTAGCTCAGATTTTGGAAGTCATAAACTTTCTCAATTGTAAGAAATATTCGTTTAATTTGTTAAAAAAATTACCTTTGGAGAAACTAAAGCCTACACGCCTCAGAAGGCAAGGAAAGTTCTCTATCCTTGGCAAGTGGACAAACATCAAGCTCCCTTTTCAGGTAGTGCTCACTACTGCATGTCAATTAGTATTTTGGTGCAATGGAAGGAAAGTTGACACATTTCGAACAATCCATGTCTAAAACCAGAAGCTAAACAGACAAGGACATATTTGTCAACCATTCATTTTATGACAATGTTTTTGATTAAAATGTTATGTTAGTAATCTTAATTAAAGACACTAGCAAAATTCAGTAGGTGCAATTTCTCCTGCAATTAAACATAAGAACATTATATAGCACTAGTATTCTCACTCCGTACTTTCAATATAACAATTATTGCAACTGCATGTTGCATATCTATAATTTAACTCTCAGGTTAAAACATGGGCTCTAAAAGTATAGCTGAATACCTGAAGATTTATTTCAGTACTGTCTGTCTCAATCCAGTGACTACAGAGGAATTTAAGACATACTAGAAACTATATGCAAATTACAGTTAGATGAGACAAGTGTTTCCCCTTTGCTAACAAACAAATTTCTCTGAATTGGAAAGAAAATCCTCAGTTGTACTTTTTTTTTTTTATAATTGTTATTTTTTATTGTTTTTATTTTTCTTACAATAAAAATTGTGACCACTTGTCCAGCCTGGAATATCACCATGCAAACTTGGTTTTTATGCGGCTGAAAGGGAGTACTGGAGGATTTAATCCTCTCCAGCTCCGCAGAAAGCCCATGTTTCTGAAAAGGGTAAGGAATCCTGCTACAATAGTCCAAATTCATAGTCACTGAAACTTCAATGAATAGGCTAATATGACAGAGGGATCAATATACTCATAGTCTTGTAGTAAAAATCTCCACCTCTTTTCTGTTCATCTTTTTTTGGCTTTTGCTGTTCACTAATTTTTTTAATTGGATTTAATATCTACATGATGGCCATTAGGCTCCAATTCTGTTTATTAGTGCAAGATCATCTCATTCAATTTGCTTAATTATAAATTATTATTATATATTATTATTATGAATTATTATAATGATGCTGTAATATTTGCAGTGAACCTGTGATTATATTCTTGTTAGCTTCATGGCTGGGCAAAGAATGAGAACCTGGAAATGTTCACAATGAGAGTAATGGGACAAAGAATTTAACAACATTTCAGATTAAGCTTTATTTCATTCAGAAGTGGATTTATATAAAGTGATGGCTGTGATGGCAGAAGTCTAAACCTGAGCCAAAATATCCCTTCTCATCCTAGATACCTATTATTCCTGCCATGAAGCAATTCCAGTCCTAGTAATCAGAAACTCTATTATTATTAATACAATCATAAATATTACATATTTGAGACCTTAAATGAATTAAAAATAGATTTTAAAACAACATAAAAATATAAACCTTTAGGAAATAAATTTCAAGAGATGAACTGCATACTAAGGAACTCTGAAGATTGTTTTCAGAACTGAATGGCAGACTTTAGCCTGTCACTGAAAGGATACCTTCTTTTGATTTCGGATATCTCAGTTCATTTATAGCATCTTTGACTTCTTTCCATGCATGTTCTTCACCGGCCAATTTCTCAGCATCCTGGTTAATAGAAACAGAAGCATTTGATGAGAAAAACACTTAACTCAGAATACGCACTAATGATAAAAAACAGGGTAAAAAGGTTGACTGACAAAAGCTACTTGTGGGGATTGTATCACTGATCTTTTTGCAAATACACAGAAAAAACCCAAACCAAACAAAACCTAAAAAATATTCACCTGGCATTCATACTTTACCCTGTGTTTGTAAGTAAACACAATGATATCAAGGAAAATTAACACAAACTTGGAAACATTGACTATACTAACCAGATATTAGGTTTGTAACAAGAATTACAATGAACTAGACAAAAGTAATAATAGCATGTGATTTTTGCCATCAAAATACATTTATCAGATCAATTTTCTCAAAGACCTACTAGCTGATATCTCACAAATCTTCAGCCACACCATAGAAAAGGTTTAGCAAATTATTTTGATTAACCATATGCTGAGTATAGAGACTTCACAAACAGTGTGGGGCTGCCTTCATCCATTACAGTTATAAGCATGAGCTTACAGGAGAAGTATACTACTCAAGAAAAAAAAAAGAGCTGAATTTCAGCTTTGTTTTATAACTTATTCCTATTTCTTTCCTATTTCATCAGATTCTATAAACAGCTACATTTTCCCATTGCTTTGTCATAAGAAAGGTAAAAATTATTAACGGCTACAACAGTAAGAAGAAGTTTCCCTTTTCAGTTCTGTAGCAGTGACTACACCTTACTCAACCACTTGGAACAAATTTCTTGAAGCATCTGTAGACATGGTTAAGTATCTTGAGGGTTTTCCAAAAGTGTCTTAGATATTCATTTTCCATCACTTTAAGCCCTTAAATATCTTTAAAAATCTGGCCTATATTGAACAGTGCAGTTTATTATCTCTCCTTATAAAAGGCCCTGCTACTCACAAAACAGTTTTGTAAGTGCAAATTCTTGCAGGAATATTTTAAACAGAGTTCTAAAAAATTAGCCTTCAGCAGGGGTGGAAGCCTGGAGATGAACAGAAGGTGTGTGAAAATCTAACCAAGCACTTCATAATTAATAGATGCTCACTGGGCATCACAGAAGTACCTCTATTAAAAAGCCTGTAATCTGTATCTGTCTAGAACTACATAGTTTTCTTATTCTACTCCTCCTTGTTTACCATAAATTCAGAACAGAAAATATTTACAGTGAGAATCAGCACTCACTTTCACATTTAATTTGCAGTTTTGTCTTTCCATCTGCTCCATGAAAGCAGAACTCTGTGTATTCCTGGAATGATTAAAAAACACTAAATCAAGATCGGTCTCAGCAGCCTCACCACTCTACAAGGGCCTTACAAGGAGGGCAGCCTGACCCTACAGCATTTTTCTCATGTTCTTCCCCTACAATCAGTTCTTCGATCAAAAAGATTACATGGAAATAATTTTATACACAGCTGAATTTGCCACCAGAAGGCATGAGGTAAATGTTAGGGCAAACAAGCTCATACTGTAGAAATTTTATCAGCACAGTTAATGTACATACCCAGCCCTCTTTCAGCTTTGTGATAGACTTACAACAATTCTTAGCTTCAATGTAACCAGTACCAGGTTTTAGGGGACCACATCAATTTCTGAACTCAACTTCTGACCTGTAAAAACCTGTCTCTAAAACATCTTTGTAGATCAAGTGCTACTCACTGTAAGCAAGTCTGACCTGTAAGACATTAATAATGATGTCTGTAAAACTTCAGATTTAATAAGCTACTGAAAAAGAAAAAATTATTTAAGCTATCTTTTCCAACTGGCCCAAGTATAATGCTCTGTTTTCCTGTAATGCATTGTAAGCCTTACAACTAAAACCTCAAAAACATCAGAACTAGGACAGATTTATAAAACCCCACAACTATACACCAAGTTACAGACCAATGACTTAGTTCAATGCATCATTAGGGCTCATTCTGAGCACAGTGTGACTGATGGATGAATCAGGTTAATGTGTTCATTGACATCAGATTAAGCTTTCTTGTGCCATTTTTTCAGTTGCTTTCCATTGATTTCTAGCATTTCATTAAGAACACGAAGTGCAAGGTTGGGGTCTCCTCTAACCTCTACACTAGTGCATAGGGTTAAGTCAACACTGGATTCATATCCAGGTAGAGAATGGGGAGTGTCTGTCGGACCAATAACCTCCCACCCCTCTCTGGATTCATGGTCTTTATCCCTTTAATAAGATACTTTAGGATGGATGGAGCTGGGCAGAATGCCCAGCTCTGGGATTTAGCCACAGGTTTCAATGAGATGTTTTCTGTGTTCTCAAAATGAGGCGTCTGGGGGATTGGCTGACATAAGCAAAGACCTAGTTAGCTGGGCCTTTTAGACCTCTACTGTTCATCAGATTTTCGTACACCAAAGAAATCCTGTTCTTTCCTAACCATTCTAGTTCAAGGCATGGAGGCTGCTTCCAAACAGGCAGCCAACAAGGAGGGCTTGTCACAGAGAACACTTCTGCCTTCCAGCCTAATAAGCTTTTTCCATGAAAGTTGTTTCTCTCTCTTGGACAATACCTTGAAAGTCATGGCCATGTGATATAACTAAGTCAGCTAAGAATACAAAGATGCCTTGGAGTTGGAATTATGAAAATAATTGAAGTGATTAATACTTGTGCCAAACTGATTAATTCAATCTAATAACATAGCAGTAACAGCTATGGGAGATTTAGCTTTTCACAGAGCAACCCCCATTCAAAGCAGCTCTTTTCAGAACATGTTCCCAGTCAAACCTCCAGGTGTGCAGAGATGCCAAAAATAAAGGAAAACAGGCTTTTTTCATCTGTAGAAAAGGAAAACCCTAGCTGAAGAAAAGGAAGAGGCTCTTTAAAAATAAGGAATAATAACTCATGCTTAATTATTTTCCTTATTTCTAACATTGACATTAAAGTTTTTTTAGAACAACAAAACATTTCTGTCTTGGTGTAAAAAATTAATTAGACTAGATAATCTAGTCACAAAAACGTATGATAACCTTGTGATGGCTGAAACTGGCATGCTTTACAATTCAGCTTTCACACATAGAGGCGTGCTGGAGAAAACTGATAGTAGAAGTGTCGAAGGCTCATGGGGAAAGCAGAAAAGACAGTGACAACACACACTTCATAGCAAGAACACAACCTTGAAATACTTTTAATAACACAGGTAAAATCCATTGGAGGCAGAAGCATTACTGGATGTGATAGCTGAGTCTAGAGCACAAGGATAAACAAAATGGATCCTGTGACTTATTTTAAGCAATTATTTCAGATAGAAGATGGTTCCAACACTTGATTTCCTCTTATTCCAAGCATGTGCAGGGGAAACTTATTCATCAAAATGTGAGTTAAGATGCAACAGCAACATTTCAATCCCACCTCTCCATTCTTCCAATACCATGGCAGGTGCTGGTAAAGTTTTGTTGATTAAAAATGCCTGGGGATTTGTCATCTTAACACCGAAGCTTTCTGTAATTCTCCATGGACTACCCGTGATTGCTTAGACCTTTGCTTCTAATCCTCTAGATGGAACGATTTCCAGTTATATTTGGTTCTTCTAGTAAAACAAGCGAGAAGCTAAACTCTTCACACCCGACACCCCTCAAACTAAGGGCACTGTGTACCTTCCCATCTTCTTGAATTTACTTAGAATACATGAAACATTAATGCTCTCCTCCATAATTCAGCTAGACAAAATTCTACACTTGAGATCTATCTGGCTCTTCAAAATGGACAAATGCAAAATATTCTGTAAAGCAAACTTTTCCTGCCATGAAGAACCATCTTTCCTTCCCAAAATTTAACAGTAATTTTGCTGTAAAATTATTCAAGAACAAGATTAATTTTAAAAAATATTTGCTTGAACATCATAATTTCTATAGCTTGTAGATCAGCACAAAATTAGTTAGTTTCCTTCTTTCAGAATACCTCAAGCTTTTACATTTGATGATTTGTTCTCTAAACTCCTAAATTTTCAGATACTCATTGCAATCTATATTTCAGAAGCCTGGGAACAGACATGATGTGCCCTGTAAATGCTCATAAAAATAGTCTGAGGTATACAGCACATCACTAAACATCAATATTTGCTTTAAATATTACATATTTTTTTACAGTTTAGGGTCCATAAATTACACTTGTAAAAATGAAGTTATAACCACCTATAATAAAGCTATAACAAAAGAGAGAAATGACAAAAAGAGAGGGTATCTGATGAAGATTATAATCTGTCTGCACAGTGATCAAATGTAAAATATTCTGTGGTTTGGGCTTTAAGTGAAAGGAAGGTTTATTATAAAAGCATCATTTCCTGAAACAATTACAGACATCAGCCCTCATAGAAATAAGCATTTGAAAATGTTCACCTATTCAATTTTCTCCTATGTCTTTGCTCCTACATTGTTTGTAGGAGTTAATTATCTCCCTATCTCTTCTACTATTCTAGTGCCCTGAACATACCTTGTCCTTAACTGAACTCTGCTTAGAAAGGAGTAAAATCTTCAAAGTACAAATACATGTTTCTCTTTCTTTCCTGTTGCTTTATACCACTTCTCTTTCCCTGGCTAATATTCTGTTTCTTATACTTCCTAAAAGTGATCCCTACCTACTCATTTCAAGTGCCACTGCTTTTATATGCAATGTAGCATTCGCTGTTCTTTGCTATCCCAACATTCAAAATCCTAAATGTTAAAACATTCTTACATGGACAGCATGTTCTCTGAAAGAAGATAACTCTCTTATCAGAACAAACACATGCCAACCAGTCAGTATCATTGCCTTCTCTACCCAAATGCACTACCACAGCCCCAACATTGCTCATCTGTAGTGCACTGCACCTCTGATAATCTCTTGAACACGAGAAGGCTGGTTAAGGGCTAGTCCTCCTTTCATACTTAGCCTACAGAATAGAAATACGACATGGATTTTCTGTCCTCTTTACAAAGTTAATCTTTCTCCTTCTCACACATGGAGGTAGAAAAACAAGACAGGTATTTGCCAAGGAGGAGAGCTGTGAAGCACTCCCCACCTCCTTCCACAGAAGGGAGAAGTTGGGACAAGAAATTCTGAACAATAAGAAACTCCTACACCCCTTTTTCTCCTTTCCAGCCTTCCTCCTACAAGAAAGTCAAAAAGAAACTTAATTATGTGCCTATTACCAGTGTTATGGTATCCAGTCAGTCCCACATAGGCAGAAAGGAGAAAAGCCTTATAGGGAGTATTGGAGAGGGTAAAAACCAAGGGAACATTTTCCAGCATCTATTAGCTTCTCTTCTAAATACATAAATAGAATAAAAAAATGCAATGCTAGCACAAGCAACTGTCAGTTTTACAATGGTAAAAGCCTATAAATCATAGTTCAAACAGAAATTAGGGGTTTAATATGAAATATTATTGGGCATGGTGTTTTTGCAAGACAGAAAACCATGCTAAAGAATCATATTAGTTCCTTCTGGACACAAAATATATGACTATATAACGATAATCCTGTAAGACAGCAGCATATAATTCTGTTCATGTTCTATTTTGTGGAAGCTTTAAAAATATCTTTAGAAAGGAAGTTTTCTGGACTGTAATATTTTAATACTTCAAAAGCTGTGGATACCTCAAATAGCTGAACATTTCATATATATTGCTGACCATGGCTTAAGATTTGTTTAATTTGTCTGATTTAAGTGGCAACAACAGATGCGCATCTGACAGAACAATTCTACCAACTTGACAGGTTCAGATCCGAAGAGGTTTCTTAGGTTTTGTTTGAAGAAGATGTCAGAAGAGCTCAGACATTTAAATAAGGGCATGACCATTTAAAACAGATCAGTGACACATTATGCTCTGAAAGCATAAATAATGTTTTATTTCTGATTCTATTTTAAAGTGTGGCAACTACTGAATGCATGTTTCTAGTAAACTCAGTAACTCATTGTTTTATACTTTGCAGCAAAAGAAAAGCATTAAATGAGTAGAATATATTGTGTATCTTCTGAAGCTTCACTTTCAGTAAGATTAAGAAAAATGTTGAGAAAATGTGATATGAAAGGGGTTATATATTGTGGCTAAACTAAACTTGTGAATCAAGTGCTTCAGAACAAACAGGGTATGAGGGCCTGCCGGGCAATCACAGGTGCATGCAGCTACAGGCACAAGAGAAAGTACTCTTGAGCAGTGTCCTGAAATATCTGAGGTCACCTCTTACAAAATATTTTCAGTCTTTCTCATTTCTATAGATAGTTTGTGCTCAACTTTGAAGTCACAGCTTTGCGATGGGACAGCAGTTTGTGGTAAAGGACTGCCTATCTTGAAGAAAAACATATACTCACTGGTAAGCACAGATTATTGTGATGTATTTTTGTATACTGGATGTATTTGTATACATATTTGCATACTGGATGAAGTTTAAAATCAGAACCAAAGATCCACCAGCTCTTACTATGAGGATCGTAGTTTACAGAAGCCTGCAGATTCAGCTGAGGATTTCACTCTTGTGAGTGTACTTTGTTAAGAATTACAAGTCTGTGAAATGATCAGTGAAGAGCTCTGTCATGATTCAAGATTTACATGTAACTTCTGAAGTTTCAAAAACTCCCCTTCTCTGCCCCATGAAAAACAATGCCAGCTCTATAAATGCCAGTTCAGTTATCCTTTCCAACTCACATAAGATTGTCCTCATCAGCAGCTGAGCTGTCACAGGAGAAAACCTTGTGTTTTCTCTCATATGGCTCTGAATAGGGTGGATGGGACACATGGCAATTCCAAAACTACTCTGTCTGTGAATAAAAACAATGTCATGTTCCCTGTGAGGCTATTAGGAGTGGGTGAGCTTATTTACTTTTTATTTTCATTTTTTTTTTTTTAATTCTGGAAGTAAAATAAGACACATTGCATTTGGATGCCCTATTGCAGCTGTGCAATACATTGCTCAGCATCAGGCAGGCTGCATTACCTCACATAACTGATATCAGTTCTTCATGGATTACTAACTCTGGTGTCTGGAAGTGCAAAAGAACTACAGAGGCTAGTCATATTTTAAATTGTATAGGTATTGGAAGAATTAAGTTGTTTACACCTTTCATGTTTAAGTGCTCTGCTTAGGCATCCTAATCAAGATGAAGTTTTCTCACACAAAATTAGTGCAAAAAACCCAAGCACCTTAACATGGTAGTATGAATAACCTTCCCTTAGCATTACCCAACTTAGTTACATTACAATATTAACTTGGAAATGTTAAAAAGAGGTATCAAAAACAACTGTGGAAATTTATTAAAATAAGATGTTTTTAATAAAGATAAACTTAAGATCAGCAAGTCCATTTTAAGAAATCAGTTTAACAAAATTATATGGGACTAAGATATGTTTATCCCCAAAACATCTTAGATATAATCAAGTCTAAAAGTGTAAGGTAACAGGGGAACAAACAGACCAAAAGTTCTCAGCCTATCCAGTTGCAAGTCCAGTATTTGTTAGGCTCATAATTCTGCACACCAGAAGAGTGGTAATTGCATTTCTGTCAGACTCATACTCTACTCTTATCCACTTCAATTCCACTTCAGCTATTAATTTCTCTGATTTTTTTTTTTTTTT
>NDXB01006460.1:36039-64559 GCA_002631895.1 Agapornis roseicollis | reverse complement strand
AAGAACTCCCACTGGTCAGATAACAACAGTCCAGTAACCAAGGTACAACACAAATCACTATCGCTATCACCAACAATAATAACAATGACAAAGAAAACAAGGGAAGAGGGTACGATACCACCCGCCGAAAACGAGCCCGACCGGGAAGTTCCCCCTCCTTCCGGGTAACTCCCAGTTACCTCCTGGGCATGACGTGCTATGGTATGGAATACCTCTTTGGTCAGTTTGGGTTCTGTCCCTCCTTTCTCCCGGCCCCCCTTCTCTCCGGCAGAGCATGAGGCTCACAAAGTCCTTGGTCAGGGCAAACATCGCTCAGCAACAACCAAAACCATCGGCCTTATCAGCCTTGTTCCCGGGCTAAGTCAAAACACCAGCTACTAAAGAGAAGAAAAACTGACTGCAACTGCTGAACCCAGGACATTGCGAAATTCCCACCTAAACTACATAGGTTACAAGCTGAAATAAAAATTGATTGGACTATTGGAAGAGCAATAAATATCACTATTTATCAACTCAAAAAAGCCAGAGGATGAGAGGAAGACAGGAAAAGCAAAGGAAAGTACTCACAGCTTAGCATCACAGAAAAAGGAACTTATGCCAGACCACCTGGAGTTTCTCGGCACATTTGTAATTCCACTGTAGTTTCCAGCACCAGTCCAAAAACACCCTGTGGGTAATTCAGTTACCTGAGGAAGGATACTGTTCAGCCTAATCCCTATTAACCATGAGGCTGGTATTTCAGACTGTCTTAGACATTACACATTTGCTAAAGCAATCTCTTGGTCTACCTTACTAAACAAACTGACAGCTATAAGGCAAATCTATTTTATTCCTGAATTCTGCAACCTGCAGAGACACAGAATGCCATGGACATTTAGTGGCTCATAAAAGATATGTAGGTCCAAAATCAAGGATATTTAGATATTCACAATGCATGATCCAATCCACATTCATCACTGCATTATGCACTTAAGTTTAAATGCATGCACATTTAAACTTAATACTTATGCAAATAGCTAAAGACTTCAATAAGTAGAGGTGTAGCTATTTGTGTGTCAAAGTTCACTTTACGTTTCAGTGATTTGAAGAATTTGTGCCCACTGCATTATTAGTTCTAACTTAAGATATATTGACATGAAGTTACACACTTAGTTTGAACACTAATATCAAAATAATTTATTATCTTAATGCGTGATATACCGCATGATAAAATGGTAGCTATAGAAATTACATTTTTTAATGCATACTGCAATTTAAAAATAACATATTTACTGCAGTATGTTTTCTGAATGAACGGGTATAAAATACAGGGAATTTAGAAAAGCACATATAACATGGTTGAGATCATACATAGCTGATCAACCTTCTCTGTACCACAAAATATTTGACAGATCTCAAAAGTAAAAGTGGCAATTCCTAAACTGCTGGTAAAAATGGACTGCCCTAACTCACTAGCATGTTGATTGAATATTCAGTGTCATTGTTCAAATCCACACTCATAAGTCTGTAGGAATTTTAAGGTCATAAATAAAGAAAGGATGAATTAATTTTGTACAACTGCAGCTCTTAAGAGAGCACATTATCTCAATTTTCCTCCTTTAGAATTTTGCCAACAAATTTGATCATCTCCTAGATGAATACTGGTTTCATTTTTAAAAGATGTTGCATAGACTTTCAGTCATTTCAAGACCTTCTACTTTTGAGAATTTTTATTGCTATCCTCTAACTAGAAGCAATTTAAACCAGTAGAGGTTCTTCCAGTCTTTAAGGGAAGCAGCTAGAAACACTTCATAAGGCAATTGAAACAAACAAACAAAACAAACTGGTTCCAGTACCTTTCTAGTACACTATTACTCTGATTCAATAATATGGACGTTTTAGTCATTGTCACAAAAAAATAGGAAAATGGCTACATCCCAGAGAATGTAAAGGATATTCTCTAAAATGCCATAATGTCACAGAAACTACTATAAGATGCCTGAATATTTCTCAGGCCTTAATTTTCTGTTTGAATAACTGTCATGCAGCTGGTTCCTGTTGACTGCCAGTGTTACAAGTTTTCATGTGCCTCAGCGACCAGTGGTGACCAACCAAGATGATTCAAAGCAAGGATCAGTAGCACAGATTACAAAACATGTACTTAAAGTTTGATATCTTGACTCACACGCAAGCAACTGTTTAAGGGATCTGCTGGAACAACATCATTTGGTGATACATTGTATATATTGGATTTCCAGTTTTTCAAAACAGTTCATGGTACTACTGATACGTTTCTCTGTCTCCTGATAAGTGCTCTCTACTAAATCACTTAAAAAGACTCATCACTTAAAAGCAGAGATACCGTTCTCCTAAAATATTTTTCTCAGTCAGATGGATGAGTGTCACCTCTCGAAAAGCATACTATCTTATCCCCTCCTTTTTAAATTTCTTTGGAGGGTGAAGGCTTAGGATAGGAGAGAAGAAGCTCACTTAGCACAGATCCCCACTTTCATTAACCAAATGGAAGATACTAGGAACTGAACTTCATGGTATCTTTTTCTCCTCAAATAAATGCCTATGAATTCAAACTACTGTATTATTAGGCAGTAACATCAAAAGCTTTCAAAGCTTAGAAAGATGATTTCTGCACATGGGAATGATGCAAATTTCACGTAAATTTGTGCACTAAAAATATTTGGAAAGTAAAAATCCAGTTGTCTAGATATTATCAAAGGAAGTGAAGAAACTTTCATTTATATCCAGCACTTGTCAGCACTAAGACAAAGATTCATAGCTTATGAGTTCCAAAGCAATATGATGCAGTAACATATTTTTCTTAATGATTGTGGTCAGCTAAATCTTGGGAAGAGTTGTGATATACAGTTTTATCACACTCCCCAATTCAAATCACCGTTTGCAGTGCAATCGACAGCTTTCATACAATTTACTGGGCAACCTTGTGGAAAATAACAGGATATCCTGCAATGGGTCAACAAATCACAGTGCTCTGCTGTAACTCACATGGCTGGAGCAAATTCAGCCTTTTCAAGCCTTCTGCCTTTTACACAACAAAAAGTTCCTATTCATGTCTAAAAATAAAGCTCACAAATGCAAAACTTACAACTACAGCTTTAGTTACTGCACCGCTGTAATATTAATTAAATTCATGGCAAGGGATTGATGTGCCATAATAATGTTTTTTAAATCCAAAGCATTTGGTCTGTAGTTTTACAGTCTCAAAAATTATTTACTTCCTTGCTATTGAGGTGAGCTAATTCTTGCTGTAATAGACCTCAGAGGATATTTGTTAAGGACTGGAATTGATATAGGCAACGAAGAACCTTATTTTGTTTTTTTCAATTTATGTGCTTTTATGAATTCAGCCAAAGCCCCACATCTATTTTATGGAAAGAGATATGAAACAAAGCTGTACATAACTTACAAAAGATCACAAAATAAATAGCAGCAAAAGACAAGTACCACCACCATGTACTGTATGTATAACATATCACTCACTAAAAGGTACAATATCTTTAAAATTGCTCCCATGTGATCAATGCACATATGTATGCATATACATATATGCATACAATATTGCTTTCCCCATTAAGACATGTTTTTACCTAGTGTAGATACATGGCCACTTCACCACAAAAAAGTAATCACAGTGAAATGGATCACAGAACACACTGTTCCTCCTAGCAAGTGGACAGTCTTAAGGAGATTGTTTAGTTTATAGAATTAGAGTTTATAGAATTAACAATGGGGCAAATTACCAGATTAAAACCTGAACTACTAGAATTTTTTCTTTTTTCCAGGATTATTTTAACCCATTCTTGATACACAAACTGTAAAAACATGATCTTACTTCAGGGCCCACTGTGCACAAGTCTGCTTTACAAGACCGCTCATTATTCCTCTTCTCTGGAATTATCAGGGAACTACTACAACAGGTATAGCAATAAAGCTAATCTTTTGTTTTATTATGCATTTGCACCTACTGCATATGTAGTACTCAATTCCAGTGATTTCCAGGGACTGTATGGGCAATAACTGATCCCACAAAAAGTATACCATAAGGAAGGTGAGATTCATTAGCACAATTTTCAGCTAAGAAAAATAAAACAAAAAGAAGACAAACCACCTAACATTGTAAAGTATATAGTATACAATCAGGCTGGCATTGGGAACCAGAAATTTGGAGTATGAATAAAGTATACTCAGAATCTGAAGAGAAAGACATGAGATGCACTGATATGAAGAAGGGGCATCATAGGAACCACAACTGAAAAACGATGTCTTTCCAGAACAAAAAAGATTCCTCTAGACAAGTTTTGGTTGATATCTTCAAGAGAGAATGCATTTTGAAATGAAAAAAGTTTTCACTGAAATTACTGGAAGATTGCAAAAAAAAAAAAAAAAATCAGTGAAGCAATAAAATTGTGTGCTATTTCGTTACGCACAAATTTGCTGATAGAGTCCTTTTTCTTCTTGTTTTCTTCCTCCATAGTGGTGTGACTCAGAATGTTTGTAGACTTTACTGTTGCTATTATTTAAACCTGGCAGTATCAGAATCACAGATACACTGTTCTGCAGGCTTTAAACCATACAGAGTAAAAAGAGTACTCATGTCAAAGAGCTGAGACCCTACTGGGAGAGAAAACAGTGAAATGGAGGGATCAAAACTTACAGCATGACAGCAAAGGCTGAAGCTGTAATCAGCCCACATACTGTTGATGTCCTGGTTTGGGCCTTTAAAAGTAAATGGAAAATTCATTCCTTGTCAGAAAAGGATTTTGTTTACATTCACAGAACTAATAAGAAAATGTATTTCCACTCATTTCCATTTCCTTTTTCTTTAAAATTCATAGCCCATTAGTTACAACATATACTTGGGAAGAAAAACATCCAAGCTCCTATTTCTATTTGATTTGGAGCAGGAATTTAGACAAAATAGATATGGTGAACTGTCTTTATCCTGGACTCAATGGAACTTCACCCATTGCCTGAAGCATTGACAGAATTGTGGGGTTCCCTTACCCCCCTAGGGAGTGCTCCAACACCTATAATAAAATATCATTCTTGATCTGATCATTTTGTCCAAAGTAGGAGACCTTCAACAGGAGCGATTTTTGAACCCAGTGAAGTGAATCCTACTCAATCCAGGAAACTCTGCAGTTTAACGGTGCGACCTTTTTTTCTTCTCCCTGAGATGGGATCTGAATTAAACCTATCAAATTTCAAGTAAATTACCAAATTCATGGGATTATAGAAGACCAAACATCCTGCAGAGTAAAAGAAAGTGACTGATAAACAGACCAGGAAAAAGAACACAAATTTAAGGTTCTTCCCTTAAGTACTACTGATACTAGAAACCACCTTCTCAGGTTGAAGCACACAAGGCCTTATAGCAACCTCAGTGAAAGAGAATTCAGAGATTCAATATCAGATAAAGCAACAAGTGGCTTCAAGATATATTTAGGAATAAACTGTGAACTAGTCTCCCCAGAATCACTGCAGGAAAAAGCGTTTGAAAAATGATTTGTCTGATATAGTTCTATGCTTTACATTACTGTTGTTTCTCTCAGCATATTGTATCTTCTATTTCCTTATTTTAGATTGCTAACACCGAATAAGACTTTTCGGCTTATCATTCAGCAGAGACCAAATAGTGACTTATATAAGAATGACATCATCTGAAAAAAAAGGAAATAACAGTAATAACTAGTTCTAACATCTGCCCCAAAGAAGTTAGATGTTCAGAAAGGGGCAACACTTGTAGCCACTATAGCCTGAAACAGTAATGAGAGCAGGCTCCCTCCTCTCGGCAAAACAGTATTTCTGCTTAAAATATCTGCTAGAAGATTCACGCTTTCTCTTAGATGGCTGGGTCTGAAAGGAACAATCATAGAATCATAGAATAGTTAGGGCTGGAAAGGACCTTAAGATCATCTAGTTCCAACCCCCCTGCCATGGGCAGGGACACCTCACACTAAACCATGCCACCCAAGGCTTCATCCAACCTGGCCTTGAACACCTGCAAGCAGGCATTGATAGTGAATATACAAAACAAAGAAGGGGGAGATGTGGGGAGCGAAGGCACTAAGATTTGCATGAAGAAGGGTTTGGGAATGTTGCTCCCTGACTGCTTGTGGGACAGGGAAGGAGCAAAAGAGATGGTTCTGGCATGTCTGGAGTTGGCCAGCGCAGCCTTCACCCATTTTATTGATTATGTAAGCACCAAAGTGTGTCCCTGTCATCTCAGGGGCTCCCATAACAATTGCCCAATGTCCCCCATGAAGCTGCAGCCCAATTCAGGGCTTGTCCCCATCCCCTGCTCGCAGCAGTTCTGGAACTCTGGGGTGATGTCACAGACCGCGTTGCAGCAGCAGCAACTGCCTGCACCCAGACAACAACACAACAACACAGACCCCCAACCCTAACTGACGCTTTTCCTGTGCTCCGACCCTTGTGCTCTGATCCGTTTTACCCTGTTCCTGTATTGCCCTTCTAACCTGTTCCAGTCCTACCCTCCTGCCCTACCACCATCCCTGCCCACGTGTTCCCATCCCTTCTACCTTTTACCGCCCCTTGTTGCCTGTGTTGTGACCTCCAAATGCAGCCCCACAAGAAAGCGACCTGTGCCCTGCTGGTGGCCATGCTGAGACCTTGCGGAGGCGAGGAGGCCAAGGACTCCCTCCACCGAGTAAGGAGCCGGGGGGTGGCAAGGCAGGAGTGGGGCCGGGTCTGTGCCCTGTCCCCGCAGGCAGGGAGCACGGCCGCTCACCCCTGCCCTCTGTGCCCTGGCAGGTCCTGAAGCCGCTGCCGCCCCGCAAGGCACTCAAGGTCAAGAAGCTGAGGATCCTCCAGCTGAAGGCACCAGTGTGTCAGAGCTGGTGGGTGCTGCTGGGCAAGGAGCCCCCGGCCTCGCGCCAGCTCCTGCTGGGGACTGGGGTGCCTGGGGCCCCAGAGCCCCACGGCTCTGTCCAGGCAGCGAGAGGGGAGCAGGGTGCCCAGAGCCCTGTCCCACAGCTGCGCTGCGCTGCTCTGGGCAGCACCAATGCACTCTTCTGCTTGCCTTTTGCCTTAGGGTTTTCCAATGCTTGCGCCAGCTGGAGGAGAAGGCCACCAGCAGGACCGGAGTGGGATGAGGTGAGGAGGCAATGGAGGTTGATGAGCAGGGGGAGGAGGCCATGGATGTGGAGGAGGAGGGCGACGACGCCATGGATACCACCTGAGCAGTGGTAAGGCAGCACGTGCCCTGAAGGCGTAGAGCCCGGCTGCCAGGCCCAGCCAGGGCTGAACCCCGCAGCAGGGTCTTGCTCTCCCCAGTGTGTGCCAAGCACAATGACCATCAGTAGCCTCACTGAAATGACCTTGTGCTGCTTCTTTCCAGGGCTGGTGGAGAGGGGAGCGGTGCAGACTTGGGAGAAGTTTTCGTTGAAGAGTTCCTGTTTTCGTTGAAGAGTGTTGTTGGTTTAGAAGATTGTTGTTTCCAGAGAAATTATAGGTTTAGTTAGAATAGGTTTAGGTATAGAGTTAAGGTATAATAGGTTAGGTATAAGAGTTACAATTTTAAGAATAAGTGTTTAAGATTTAGGCAGTTTAGTTGTAGTTTTAGGTAGCATAGTTGTAGGTTTAGGTAGAAGAGTTGAGAAGATTCTGGTCCACTCAGATGAGCAGAAAGACAGAATCCTATGAGAGTGCCACACTCCAACATTGCCTCCAAATATGAACTTGTTGGACTAAATTGATACATTTCCCTGTCAAGGATCTCCTGAGCAAGCAAGAAGTCTGCACAGAGTCTTGAACTCATGCCTGCTTGTAAGACCAGCAGTGTCTTTTCTGTGAGCTTTGACAACCCAAGAGAGCTTCAGCTAACTGCTGCTAAATCATGACCAAAGCACACTGAGGTGGTCCTGAAGCAACTGGGTGGCAAGCTGTCATGGAAAAATGACCAGTCTGTTTGTCACTGCCTGTGGGAGTTCCCTTTGACAGAAAAAAAAAGTACAATGTTGAAAGGTGGAAGAAGCCTCTGAAGTCATGTAAGAAATACTAGGAAGCTAAAGAGATGATGCCTTTGTTAGTGAACAAGACAGCCCAGAAATCAGAAGTGGTTGCCTTGGGGATTAGTGTCATTTTTGGCACTACTAAAAAGAAAAAGCCCTCTGTCCTTGGAAATACATCCCAAGACACTGAAATCCTCTGAAAGGGAACAGAAGAGTGTTAGATTGACTGTTGGATTTCAGGAACCAATCCAGGATTTATGTCACTACCAAATATCTTGCCAGAAGGAAGGAACTGTTAATCAGCCTACGGGAATTTACTGAAAGAATCAGCACTGTGTCCCAGTAGACTGCTAATTACTACCACTGGCTTTTGTAAATACTGGTTATGTGAACATTGGGCTGAAAGGGTAGGTGGGTGAAATATGACTGAGCTCTGGCTTGGTTTCCTTCTGTAGTTTGCTTCAAAGGCAGTTCTAGTGGCAAAACAGTAAAAAGGATGAGGAATTAACAAATGATTTCTAAATAAATTATTGCAAACTCTATTTTGCTAGAAAACAGAATAAACCAGCATTTTGTTACAACAACATCCTGATCTATTATTTTTTTTTAACACACCTTTAGAACCTTAGTACATAGCAAGTGCCTTGTAATCATGACTAGAGATACAGACGCTCCTACTTTATTCTTTGCTTTGATCAAGTGGGTTGTTTTCAGTTAACTGTATGAACAGATTTGTTTCCAACAATAGTATTCAATCTTTGCTTACCAGACTTCATCTTTTGAATTAATTTGGAGATCTCATCTTTAATATTGCATGTGGAAGATCAAGTGAGAACCTAAAGGCCTGAAAACAAATCAATACTGGGGAAACTGGGACACAAACTTCTGGAACTAGACAATTCAGCAATTTACAAAGGCATTTCTTATAATATAGATTTGTATTTCCTGTGTCCTAAATATATGCTTCCTGAAGGAGGGTGATATTTTTGTAATAACATCAGTACAGTGATCTTACATGAAGCAATTATATTCTAATTCAAAACAGTCAATAATAATAGTTTTCAAATAAAAAGGCCTCTGTTATTTAAGCACATGCTCTTCAGCGGTATGGATATTCATGTTTGGTGTCAGCAATGTTCTGTGAATTCTGTCCTCGGCCATATTCAAGAATCTCTCAAAAATGTTAGTAAGGCAAGTCAACCATCAACATAAGCTCAAGTCTTATTAACTTATGTAAAGTACCGTTTCTATTTGATGAAATTCTGAAATTACAGTTGTGTTGTTTCCTAGGATAGGAAAAGATTGTCAAATCTTCTAGCAGGTTTGGGAACTTAATCGGATTTTTTTTTTTTATAAAAGAGCTCATGGCTGAACAGAAGTGCAATACGAGCTGCAGATTTGCAGGTGATATTTTTACGTATCTATAGATTGCCTGGCTGCTGTTCATGTGACCTAATTTTGAGAGCTCTTGAGTTGGATATTGGACTTGTGATATTCTCTACCAAAACTCAGAATTCAACATAAGTAAGTACTAGGCAAAGCAATAAACTGATTAAATGAATGACATACTTACTGGCACGACATTATTACTAACTTTGGCAACTATTGAATAGTGGCCAAATATAAAAACAATTCAGATTTAAACCCATTGCTTTTGACCTTGTAATAAATAAAAGCCTCTAGAAAAACCAAGCTAGACTAAAAGAGTAAATCCAGGTTCCAAAGGAGAAAGACAACTCTTAAGAAAGTGATTCTATAAGCGCAAATGTCCCTGAAATCCTTAGCTGAAAAAGTAGAACACAAACAATACTCTGGCTCATGACTGTGGAAAAAACTGTTCTCCATTTAAAATGTTTGTCATCAATGTAATCCCATCTTTAATTATAATTAATAGAAGGGACTTTTATGTGCTGGAATGATAAAACATTGCCAAGAATTCAGCTTTTAGGAAGGCACACATTTCGGAATTACAGTGGAGATTGATCTTCAAATGGAACAAATAATAACATATAAAGCTGTCAGAGGTACAGTGAACCGAAGACATTACAGTAGCAATAACAAATTGCTACAGTCAGGAAATATTCCATGACTGACTTTTAGAAAGATATGTTTTTTTCCCTCTAGTTTCTGATTTGTTTTTTTCCCAAATTGGCCAAAGATCAATTAAAAGTATTGTTTAGATTTGCAGCTGGTGCCATTTAATTTGGCAGTAACTGTACTACCAAAAGGTTCACCTTAATCTTATCTCACCCCATTTGCACTGATGTGCTAGCACTTCCTACTCTTCCCTTCTCAAATCAGCAGCCAGGCTGCTTGATCAGTTGCTAAAAGAGATGGGCCAGCATTATACTATGACCTCTTAGAATCAAAAGACAGCTGACATTGAGGCCAAGGCAACAAGAATTATTTGAGATCCACCGATCCTACTAGTTGCCACTGTTTGCCTCCATATTTTCTCATCCTTGATGACAGCTATGCACCTGGATTATTCCATGGCTGTGCTCACAGTTGGAGAGGCAGATAAAAAACTGCTCCTGTATAGCAGAGATTCACTTTGAAGTCTTTTCAACAGTGACCAGTGAGGAACATTTGTTGTCATGATATACAATACAATCGTGACTACACAGCCATGGGCCTCTCCACCTGGTCTGAACACACCAAATGTGCATCAGTTGAAGTCAATGCTCAACTTCAAGAACTTCAGCAAGGTCCCTGTGGTTGGGTTGCAGCCTCTTTCAGTATACTTGAAATGCAGCCTTTGCCATAATATAGTCCCAGATCTAGATAATTGTGCAAGTGAACTCTAGCAGAAGGCAGTGGTCAGAGAAGATTCTTATGTTGTATGAAGTTTCTGTATCTAGCCAGGAAGACCAAGTGACTGAATTTTGAAGTCATTGCTGGCATAGGAGCATATTTTGCTGTTTTATACAGCTGTGACATGAAATATTATCTTAAATAAGAAATAAAGAGTATTTCTACATAGATAAGTTGCCTTTTAAACCATAGTTCATCAGAGACCTAAAATACTACAAAAAAAGCCCTAGCAGAATCACAACCTAGAATGGCAAAAGAGCACTTTGCCACATTGCTTGTTTTTATGCAAAATAAACTGTGATTGTATTATGATGTGAATATGTCCTGGGTTCAGCAGTCGCAGTCATTTTTCTCCTTCTTAGTTGCTGGTGCAATGATGTGGTTTTGACACAGTGGTTTTGACACAGTCTTGACACACTGGGTGTGTTCCCAGTGTGGTCATCACCTCTATACTTTGGGAGGAAGCAGAGACAGGACACCTGACCCAAAACTAGCCAAAGAGGTATTCCATACCACAGCACACCACGTCCAGTATATAAACTGGGGACAGTTACCCAGAAGGGCAAGATCACTGCTTGACTCAGGCTGGGTAACAGTTGACGAGTGGCGAGTGGTTGTATTCTCTTCCCTTGTTATTTCCCTTATCATTACTATTACTGGAAGTAGCAGTAGTGGTTGGTGTTATACCTCAGTTACTGGACTGTTCTTATCTCAACCCATGGGAGTTACATTCTTTTGATTCTCCTCCCCATCCCTCTGGTAGCAGAGGGAGGAAAGGTGAGGAATGAGCAAGCTGCCGTGTGGATCTGGGTTGCTGGCTGGGTTTAAACTGTGACAAACTACTATCAGAGTTTAACCATTTTTAGAACAAATAACAGCGAAGAACAGTGACACTGTCTGTAAGATATATTTGTCTACACCAGCAGCCAGAGACAAATGCTTGGAGTATCAAATAAACAAATTATACTCACAGTCTAGATATTAGCATGTTGAAACCAACATAATTGCAACTGCACTCTGCTATCCACGTCAGCACAAAAAGATAATAATGTGATTCTTGATTTTGTGTTTATATATACTTCATGGAGCAGCACAATTCATCTCACCCAATCTTATCTGTCTAAAGAGTGGATATTTACTTGAAAGCATTCCTTAAACCTCTAGTTTCCTTAGATTTCTATTGCAAGACAGTATGAATGAGCTCATTGTCTTTTCTTTGGGTAGAGAGAAAGGCTAAAAAATGGCTTAGATTAGATACTCAACTAAAGCTAGGAGAAATTATAGCATTTTGTAGGCTAAATCTTTTATTTGATCATGTATATAATGTCTCTGAAGTAAAACATTACCCTCTTTTTGTTTGGGTGGTTTGATTTTTGTTTCTTTCTTTCTATCTTTTTGTTTTATTTTGGTGTTGTTGCTTTTTTGGTGTTGTGTGGTATCTAACCCTGTGACAATGGGAACTGGAGAAAGCACACAACTAAACATCCCTCAAACCATTCCATTTCAAGGACTTATTGTCAATAAAACAAATCCAGCACTAATGCTAAAGGACCATAGAAAATTGACCATATTTATCATCCTTTGGACATCAGAATACACAGCAAAAGTACAAACTGCTGCAGCAGTCAGGGGAAACTGAGCAAAACAGAGCTTCACTGAACACTCAAAAATACGGTCCTGATATAAACACTGATCTAGTTTTTAGTCAAAAATCTGTTCAGCTCCAATTGAAAAATAAGGGCAGGGTCTTGGAAAGCACGAAGGTTGATTTTGAATAAAATTAATTACCCAAGGTCACTTACAATGTCTGTCACTGACTTGAGAACTGAAACTTGATACCACCTTCATTCTTCACTTGGGCATGTAAGACTAAATGAACAAGGATTTAGAAAATACAGCAAGAGACATAAATTTCATTGATAAGAAACTAGCAAAGTATTTTTGTGAATATGAATAAATAAGTATATATGTAACTAAGTAATAATACATATAAAGTTTATATGCCGTTCATGGAAACTTAAATGTATACTTCCCACACATTACTTTTAAAGGATTACAAAATATGTAGCATAAAAGCTACACTGGAAATTACTTGCCCTACACTTTTACCATAAATTGAAGCATGCATCTCAGGAGTGATTCCTCTGCTTTCAATGGTACCTAGTTTGTGTTCAGCAGCTGGGAGGCACACTCAGCAAGATTGGAATTTGAGAGTAAGAAGAAGCTACAACCTCTATAAGTGTTTGTTAGAAAAAGGATTTCAGATTTTTTGTTGAGATGACTACAACTGAACAAATCCTCAACACCTAAGAATTTACTTGAAGGCATAAAGCTTCTCTTAGCCAAACTGGAATGTGCATTTTTACCTGTAACAAGGATTTATGAGATGGATTGCTGTTGACTAAGCCATCATATTTGCAAACCAATGTTGTAATATAATCAGCTACCAGTAAATTCCCATATTTACTGAATAACAGTGTTGACTCTGCTATACTTGATGATGCAAAACTGCTGCTGTTGCCGAAGTGTTGCCAAAGACTTTGCCTTTTAGAATTTTTCCAAGATGCCTTTGAAATTTGTCTCAGTATCTGGGGTATTTCAGCAGGGATATTATTGGATAATTTTGCCAACTGATGACTTTTAAGCATATAAATCCAGCCATTCTGTAATTTTAAAAACGGCATTTCTGAAAATATTATTTCCCACTGTAGCTGATCTGCAGTGTTACATGACTTACAGTTTACAGTGATGGAGATCAGTGGAAAAAAAATCCCCACTGTTTCCAAATTAGTCATGTAAACAGTTGCATTTATAAAATCTCTGTCACAGAGAACTAAAATGCAGTACTATAAGGACTACTGCAGACTATATCTAATCATCCTAGACTGAAGCTGAGGGTAAAGATGTCTTCTTCATAGACATCAATACACCTCTCGGCATTTCCTCACAGAAGCATAGAATCATAGAACAGTTAGGGTTGAAAAGGATCTTAAGATCATCTAGTTCCAACACCCCTGCAATAAGCAGGGACACCTCACACTAAACCATGCCACCCAAGGCTTTGTCCAACCTGGCCTTGAATACCGCCGGGGATGGATCACTCACAACTTCCTTGGACAACCCATTCCAGCATCTCACCACCCTCACAGGAAAGAATTTCTTCCTTATATCCAATCTAAACCTCTCCTGGTTAAGTTTGAAGCCATCACCCCTTGTCCTGTCACTACAATCCCTAATGAAGAGTCCCTCCCCAGCATCCCTATAAGCCCCCTTCAGATATTGGAAGGCTGCTATGAGGTCTCCACGCAGCCTTCTCTTCTCCAGGCTGAACAGCCCCAACTTTCCCAGCCTGTCTTCGTATGGGAGATGCTCCATTCCCCTGATCATCCTCATGGCCCTCCTCTGGACTTGTTCCAACAGCTCCATGTACAGAAAAATACAGCATCTCAGAGCACAGTCACAAAGAGCTTTCCAAACAATATCATCCCCACAGGGAATTTTGCCAACAGACAAAAAAGATCTATAGAATATGAACTTTAACCACAATTACAAATTTCAAAGAGAAAAAATAGTTAATTTTAACCCTGTCGTGGTTTAAACCCAGCCATGCATCTCGTTCACCCCCCTTTCTTACCCTCCCCTGCTTCCAGAGGGACCGGGAGGAGAATCAAAAGAATGCAACTCTTTAACAGTTTAGTAACTAAGGTATAACACAAATCACTACTGCTACCACCAATAATAATAATGGTATACAGCATCNGCTTCCAGAGGGACCGGGAGGAGAATCAAAAGAATGCAACTCTTTAACAGTTTAGTAACTAAGGTATAACACAAATCACTACTGCTACCACCAATAATAATAATGGTAAAGAATACAGCATCCCATCAACCACCGACAGATAACTCACAACACCCCACCAGCACCGACCGAATACCTCCAACCAGCACCCCAGAGCACTAGCCCTTCCGGGTAACTCCCAGTTACATCCTGGGCATGACGTGCTATGGTATGGAATACCTCTTTGGTCAGTTTGGGTCCTGTCCCTCCTTCCTCCTGGCCTCCCGGTCTCCCACGTGATAGGGGGGGATACTCACCACTATACTAACGAGGAGAAAAACTGACTGCCATTGCTGAACCCAGGACAAATCCACATATTAGATTATTGTTTTCATCAATATATGCACATATAATTTCACCACAATATTTTCTGATGTTATATGTTGACTGTTACAGTGAAGTGTACTTCAGACTGTGGATCTTGTTTTTTACAATATTCCACATGCTGAATGGTCTTTATACTACTTGTCTACCCCGTCACAAACTGTTAATCAACCTTTAAAGAATCTTCAGCCTGCTTATTTTTCTTAATTGTCTCTTCATCCACAGGGTTGCCCTTCCCCAAAACTAATCTTAGATTTCACACCACTTCAATGAGCATCTTTAAAAGACAAAAGGAGGTCTTTCTTCACTTCCCTTCATTGCCTCTGAGTAGCACTGCAGCTATCTTTATCAGGCACAGAATACCAGCAAGTTTTGCACATGGGGAGGAAGTAATTTAGCATTATGTCATAAGCCTGACTTTTCTGTGTTCTCTTTTTTGAACTGTTTACTGATAAACCAAAGTATACATTATGTGTTCAATGGGTGTGCATTGGCTTAAACAAAACTGCACACAAAACTGTCCCACCCAACAAAGAATTTAAACTGCACAGCAATTATTTCAGGAATCATACCATGGTCCATTTTCATCAATACCATTTTTACCATTTCTGATCTCCTGGGAACACATTTAACTATGGCATATGACTCATTTAAACCAGGCATTTCTGGAAATAACAAAAAGTGTACATATAACTAGAGACAAAGTGCATAAACTGCTTGAAGACAGCCTTGTTTTGCATATTCCATTTGATCTCTCATCCGGCTTGGGAGCTAAAATTATTCTAGCCAGGCTGTATAAATGGGAAGCAAGTTATTGTATAATTAAACCAGACTAGGCTGAATCACCTAGAAAGTCACACCAAACAAAATTTTATCTACTACTGGCCTACTACTCCAAGAATTTGTGGAAGAGAGCATAAAAACTACAACAGTCATCCAAGGGGACTCTAACTGCTGAAAATGTCTGGTAGTTCTTGAATATTATTGATGCAGGTGCTTGTTAGAATTCATTTAACATTATTATGAGAATAAGCATAGCCTTCCTGTAGCATCAGACAAGTGGTTTCAGTAGAAGTTCCAAGATTATTCTTTTAAACACAAAACAAAAAAAATTAAAGCATTCCTTTCAGCTTAAAGTCATGTTAACACTCATGTTCACAGTTCTTGAATCTCAAAATTATCCAAATCACAACTAGGAAGTCAAAGTGGTTCCTATCTTTACAAACAACGCACGTTTTAGCATGAAATCCTTCTTATCATGTTGTCAACATTTCCTGCTTTTCCTTCCTTCATAGCTGTCTTCATAGCAACATAAACAACACTGAGGGCAGAGGTAATTTTCTTCTCTATTCTGGCCATTCAATTAGTAGCAAAAGACAAATATGTAAATGAGGGGAAGCTGTTGACAGGCCTTGGAAAATTCTATTTCATTGTCAAGGAATATCTTCACTCAACCTACCTTTTCTTGATTCTGGCAGAAAAGACAGTCACATTCAAAGCAATACTGGCGCATCAGTTGCTTTTGGCGTTCACTGGTGGGCATCAGCGATTCAATATAACTGATGGTGAGCTGTGTGTAGTACATACAAAACCAGAGTTGGTATAGTTTACAAAAATTCCATGTTCATTGTTTGTATAGTAAGGTAACATTTCTGGATACAACATTTTTTCAGCACAAAATAAAATTTCATCTTAACAGATGATTTCCCAGAAGAAATCGACTACTTTTATAAAAGGGAAAAAAAAAAATAAGGCCAAAAATAATTTCCATGAAGAAATACTTTGTAGCATTTCCACATAAATATTTTTTGCAATAAGAATGCCCGAAATTATCACTATTTCATTTTTTCATCCTAATTTGGAACAAAAAGAAAAAAAAGGAGAGAGACAAGAGAGAGAATCAGTTCAGTATCTGAATTCCCTGTGCATGAAATCTTTTTCAGTCTAGCTCCAAAGCTCAGTATGTATTCAGCACTGGTGTTATAGAATGTTCAGCTATCTCCAAAAATTTCAGGGAAATTTCAGAGAAGCCCCTACATTCTGACAAATATATGTTTGAGCTCTTATGTTATACCCATCCTCAGTTTGTCTGTGATGTTTCTTTGTGACCAAAGAAGTACAAAAGCACTACAGTCAAAGTTGTTGAAACTATTGACAAGAAAAAACATTAAAATGATAAAAGAAAATGGTTACATCTGTGCCATTTTCAACTCCCCATGCTGTACAGAGTGAATTCCAATTAACTAGAGAGAAGTCTGTAGCTTATTCACTTTGATGCCTGCCAGAAGGAATTTTACAGGGCTGACTATTTGTAGAGTTCTTCAAATGTTTTAAGTGCTGCACAGGCACAAACTAATGATAAGGGAAAGAATATAACAAAATAACAGTCCAACTCAGATCAGCATTTATTGTTACACGCTATTGAGTGATTACACTCAGCACACTTTGAAACACTCCAGAGAGGTCAAAGCTAAAAAAAAAAATCAGGTCACATTATTTCATCCTGAGCCTAGACACTTCAGCTAACTGGGAGAATTTTCATGTGGTTCTCAGTTAAATCATGAGAGTCCACTCAAAGAAATTACAGGAAAACCTAACTAATTTGTACTAATGGCTCTGAAATCCATTGTCAGAACCTGGCTTCTACAAATCAGTGAGTATTCTAATTATACGAGCAATTAACAAGCAACAAAAACAATGCCTGAATTTTTTCCACTTATTACTACAGCGTAATTTGATTACATATTGAAGGACAACTGTATTTAAAGAATACTACTGAGATGGCAAGGTCAAGCATTTAAAATGATCATAAGCAGAAAGCCTGTGGAAAAACATAAATATGGTCTCATAATTGAAGATTAATAGCATAATTAATGACAGAGACAAATTAGAGTTCCACAGATACTCAAAAATTAGAAAGTGTGAAAACTTTGTTATGTTTTGCACTCTATATAATTTTGGTCTGCTCCAGCTTGTTTGTGTCTGACTCAAGAGGGAATTAGTCTCACCACTGCTGGTGTACAGCAGAACTGTTCATACTAATCACAGAGAAGCTGTAGGCTTCTCTCTGAGCTTTCTGCAGTGAATGGATAGAAATAGTTTTGCCTGTCTCTTTTCCACTTTTTTCTCCCAAGCTTGGTTTCTTTTGCGCGTTCTCTCCAATATGTCTCTCTTCTCCACTCCTGGGTGTGAGCATCATTTTCCAATCTTACTCTCCACACCTGGTTGTCTAAAACTGGTTTCCAGCCCTCAGTTCTATCATTTTAGATAGCTGCTCTTGGTACAGTGGGCTTATTTCATCGTCCTGCCAATCTCAGACTGGCCCTTCTCCCTCCTCTCTATTCCTCCTCTTACACTTTTTCATCACACTTTATCACCAACATTTACTCTCCCAAACGAACAGTCCTTGTTACCCTGCTCTGGTTTCTAAATCATCTTCATTGACCCCACTAACTTTGTCCTTGCTTCTTTTCCCAGGTGGTCTTACTCTGCATCCTCCCTGGTATGGTATCCGTCTCCCTTCCTTCCCACAAAGCAGTTCCCAGTCAAGCTGTAATCCTAACCTCATCCTTTAGTCATTCCTAGCCAAATTTCCTTCACCCATCACAAGCCTCTAATATTCATGTCTCCTTGCAATTTGCAAGTGTTCGCTGTCAAAATCATTCCACACACAGGCTTTTCCCATCTCTCATCCTCTGCATAAACACTATTGGGTCCTATTGGTTCTGACCCATGTCCCACTGGGATTTTGTTTCAGGTGTCATCCAAGAGTAAAAGGGATTTAACCAAATTCAGGCACACAGCAAGACAGTAGGAATTTTCTGGGAAAAATTATTCACGTGAGATTTAGTCTAGTCTTTGCCAAAATACTTAAGACAATGTTTTAAACCCTATCATTACTGCTGAAACCATCACTAAATAGGGTTCAGTTCTAATACTGCAAAAACCCCCACATAGCAAGCATTGAACATGCTTTATTTATCTTCACCCCATAGGGTGAAGATAAATATCCCTTTATATTCTTTATATTTTTTGTTTTGTTTTGTTTTATTTTTGGCCTTTTTTATTTTTTAATCCCATATTGTAGAAACCTTGGAAGTAGAAACAAGTTTGAAAACAAAATTTCTTTTTCAGAGGTTACTGATCAGTTGTAGGTACAAATAGTCACGTAGCAACCTGCTTTGGATTACAATATATGACTGGGCAGAAGGTGGAGAAGAGACTTCATTACCGTGATACCTCCTTTTACTGTTCTAACAACACAGGGTTTCGCTTGCTGTCAGAGGCCCAAGTCCAAATTCCCAATCCTGCCAGCAGAAATCCGTAAGTGAAAAAGTGTTTGTAGCTGGCAGACTGAGTGGGAAAATGTAATTAGAAGATTTAGAAACATGACCAACTTAACAGTGACTAAGTCTGTACTAATCATTTAATCGTTTAAACATAGAAATTCAAGTTTCTCTCCTACACTTGTTTTAATTTTGGATCCCTTCATTTGATGCAAGGCTCATTTAACTTGTACGTATTTAGGAAATATGCCCATTTATCATGGTATTTGCATGTGGGATGCATGGTATTAATTAAAACATTATTTCAGCTGACCACAGCTTGCCTCTTTATTGCATTGGTTATAAAGAATGCAGTAAATCTTTTCCCTCAAACTGGAGAATGTACATTAAATAACATTCATGAAGGCAAGGAATAATTTAACAGCTGTGAGACTTAGTGACTCTCAAGATTTTCTCCTTAGAAACGCAGCAATGTCTGAGCCCTGCTTCTCTCTCCGACATAGGAATTCTTTAACCATGGTTATGGTGGTTATTTTCTCATGTTCCTCATCTGCCAAATGAGGTGGGCACAATTTTTCAGTACTGCCATGCTGTGGTGAACTTAATTTATCTTTTTTTGTAACAGACTATAAACTACAAAATTTATAGACAGAGGATTCTGTAGAAATTTGAAGTAAATTATTTTAATGCAAATGGCAGGGTAAAAAAGTGAGTCCTCTTGGTTTTACCATCATGGGTCTCCAGGTTTTAGGGAGGACTGTATACAAATATCTGTTCCTGAGACAGGGTTATGTAAGTGAACAATCTGTGCTCTTTCTGTTTTAGCATATATGATCAAAATGCCTTCTAACTCAAGGAAAAAATTGGTTTGAAAAAATTGGTTTTAAAAAATGTAATGTGTCAAACATGCAGAGATATAAAACTTCTCATAAAATTATAACAACTGAAATATTACATTGGCTGAAATCTGTCATGAAGACAGACTTAATTTCTGGCAATTTGAAACTAGTATTTTTAAGTATTAAATTTTAAAATTACATGTTCAATAAGAATACAGTTGGCTATCTGACTTTATCTGATTTTCTGCAGGAAGATTCATAACTGAACTCTGAAGCTGATGGGAATCCATGCACCCATTTGGAGCAGAACTAGTTATCATCTAATACACATCCTGTCTCTCAGCAGGACTAATCATAGAATCATAGAATAGTTAGGGTTGGATAGGACCTTAAGATCATCTAGTTCCAACCCCCCTACCATGGGCAGGGGCACCTCACACTAAACCATGTCACCCAAGGCTCTGTCCAACCGGGTCTTGAACACCGATTTCAACTATGCAGTGAGCTAACCACAGCTATGCAACTTCTGATTTGAGAAGAGGCAAAAAGAGCCTGCAAAACACCACATAGAGACAGTAATTAACAAAAAGTCAGCTGAAATTATAGCACACATTTTGATGCTGTCTAAAGTGGTTACTTAAGGGTAGTGAAATAATGAAGACCCCTTCAGAGCTGGCTGCTGGTCTTTCTGAGAAAGTGATTTAGCTGATAGACTACCTTATCACTGAAGGTGTCTTGGTGATCTCTGGATGAATAATTTTTGCCTTCTTATAATCCTTCCCCATATCTTACTTTTCTTTGCAATACTTACATTTCATTAGGGTGGTTGGAACTAGATGATCTTAAGGTCCTTTCTGACCCTAACCATTCTATGATTCTATAATTATTGTAAAGAATAAAGTGCAAAAAGACAAAATCTTTGTATATTGTCAAAGTAAAATCACCTGAAGTTAGAAAAGCTGCAATAGTCAGCACTATAACTAACATTATCTTGAGGAGGTAACAGGTGTTACTAGAAGTAAGTATCAGAAAATACTGTAGTCTTTCAAGTGGTGATAAAGAGAATATAATCCTCACAAAAATCTATTATTTCTTTCTTCCTGCTATTAAATTCAATTATACTAATAAAACCAGTACAGGGTCTAGAGTGTTAGGAGACCCTTTCTAGCCACCTCAATCTCCATTCTATGCATGTGGATCAGCAGTTGTCCTCAAGCCTGTCCTCCTTTTATTTCTTCTGTCCTCTCTACTGCTTCCTGTTTCATTTCCATTATGCTAGTTGCAGGACAGAAAACTCCTACATTTAGTGGTGATCGTTACCAACTGGTCAAGCACTAGAATTTGGGGTATTAGCATACATCCATGGAACCTTATATAAATTATAACAGAGCCAAGCAAGGATGGATAAGGAAAAACAGAAAGGAAAAAGTTACCTATTAGAGCTAAATTTGCACATTAAAAAATCTACATGAAATGACAATTAGAAACATCATTTAAAAAGACAAATAAGTTTTATAATGCTAGAAATGAAAGCTGATATTTTGAACATCAACTAAATCATTCATTGGCATTCATCGGCTATTACTGAACCCAGGACAGGAATGTAGTGCATTTTTGTTTAAAATGGTAACTTTCTGCCCTCAGAGAGCTTGCAATTTCACAGAAACACATTAGTATAAACCTCAAATAATATACCTAAAGATAAATCTGCTTTTTTGGCTTCCAAAGCAAAACTTAAGATCAGCCACTTCTCCATCTTGCCAACTCTCAGTATTTTATTATGATTCCTGCAATACACTTTGTTTTCTTAAAGCTTCAACTTGGAAAAACATGGAATTATGTATGAATCCCTTCTTTCAATGCCTACAAAAAACTCATGTTAATGCCTCAAAATTTCTTAGTGCTTCAGGACTGGCAACATTTTCTGCCACAAAGGCCTAGATGGCTAAAACTTCTGCATATGACTTTAGGAATGATTAGTTTTCCAAATGCAAAGCACCATCAAATTCTGTAAGGATTCAGGCAAACATTTTCTGTCTTGGAAGTCCTGATTTTCTGCAGCCTGAGATACATTTTGGCCTTAGGATTGGAACGAATTTCAAAGCCCAAACCAAAAGTCAATTAAAACCCACTAAATGCCACATGCCTTCCTGTCAAAAACATGCAAAGCCAACAATATCTGCCTAGACATGAGACTAAAACTGAACTGAAAAAACTTGCATTCTAAACATAAAAGCTTTGAGGTTCTCAATCTTGCATGTTTTTAACACTGACTTGATAAATATAATTACTGTGCATAGCTTGAGCATTCTTAAGTGTGGTTGGGCATAAATGTTATTCCTGAATACATCTGCATTGCACTGCAGCAGTTATGTCCCGTGTAATAATATCTCTTTTTCTGGTTTACAACCAAAATCATCCTGGTGCCTCCCTCTTTATGTAATTGTGAGGTGGCAACAATGGCCACTTACCTCAATACCCTGTGTCTCTGTTTTCCCTGTGATTATAGGTGGTCAACAGCTCCTTAACATGAGTAAATTCTTGTTTCTGACAGAAAGCACTACAAATGTGCAAAAAATATTTTTATTTCTCACTGGCCTAATGAAAACATCATATTTCAGTGGCTGATAGTTTCCTGGAAAGGGTCCAGAAGCCCTATCAAGTTTGCTCCTGTATGGATAGTAAAGCCATAGTCCTCTTCTACTAATCCAAGCTTGTCTTGCTACTTAGATTCTCATTTCTCATAAATCTTCATGTTTATTTACTTCCTTTTAATTATTACATAAGGCATCTCATTCTGTCTCAATCTAGTGTAAGTTTGAACAGGATAAGGCAAATTTTCTACTGCTTATAATTATTCCGGTGTTCTTGTTGCCTCATGACTTGAAACAATGTTCATCTTACCACCTCAGAGCACTTGATTTATTAAGAAAACCCAACCAGATACCTCCCAAACATGTATTTTCTCTCCCATTAGCTCAGATCGTGACCTCAGTAACATAAATAAAAACTCACATTGTAACGGTTAATGTAGTTTCTTGTATATACGTGTGTAAATTCAACACTTGGCTATAAAGAAAACCAGGTTCATCCTGCTGTAGGCAAGCAGTAAGGCAATGTGTAAAGAAGGTGTACCAAGGCTACCATGAAGAAAACAAAATGAAAAGCAGTAGCAGTTACATAAGAAAAAAGTAACAAGGTGTTGAAAAGAATATTAACTGCTAACTTGAACATAACCTCATAATAATTTTAATTTCCTTCCTCCTCCCGTAACAGATCTAAATTAATATCACTTTGTATCTTTCTCTCTTATGCTCAGTTTTTTCTTAAACACATTCTTATTCAAACATGCTTCTTCAGACTGACACTTTTATTTCCAGGTAAGTCAAGAGGGTACCTGTTTTAACACAGTGTATATATATGCATTTATATGTAAGATCTTAACATGTTTCTTAAGGCAAGTTTTCCTTTCAGTACCAAAACCAGAATCAATATTCACAACAAAGACACCAGAACATGAGCTCGTCAGAAAAGTCTGACTTTACTGCCTTCCTGCAGGCAAAGATTTTTAGGAAATATAATATGCCCACACAACATGCAGTCATTTAAAAGCCTGTATTCACACACAATTGGTCCTAGCTGCCCTGTTATATAACTTATATTTATTTGCTCTTTGCCTTGCAAATGACTTGTAATACCATATCTGTTTCACCACTGATTTTAAACTAGAGACTTCTATCGTTACAGATTACTAACACTAAGTCTAAAACTGGGTCACAGATTCACAGCCAGAGCACCGTCTGCATGGTGGTCATGCCTGCAAGGGAATTCTACTTCACTGCTCACTCCAGAACCACCCAGGACCAGCTGAGGGTCCCTCCCACTCTGTCAAAGCTGCTTGTTAAAAAGAATTGCTTTATGATATTTATCTAGAAAAACATATCCACATACAGAAAAATAGGATAGCTTCAGAATTTAGAACTCTAATAATTAACCAAAATGAAATGGGAAACCTAATGGAAAGACATTAAATTCTACTGCATTTTTAAATAAAAAACCCATCTGGGTGAATTAGGAAGCCAAGAGGAAAAGTTATGTTATACAGACAAAATGGAAGAGAGGTGTCTAAAATTTGGCTTGAACAAGAATGCCAGACCAAAAGATGTCTACACTCAAGAGCTCCACAAAAGTATATTGCATCCTAAAAGATTTCTCTTGGCAAAAAAGTAAGTATACAAAAGCACAATGTTTTGCCAAAAAAAGTATTTTTCCATTTACTTATTTTGATGCCCACTCTCTTAGAGAAAGGTTACATTGAGAAAGAAAATAATAGGGAGGAAAAGAGATTACAACTTCTAAATTTGAACACGTATGCCTTTGATCTTCCCAAAGTTTGCAGCAGAGGTGTGAACCGTATTTGCATTAGGTCATGATTTTGAAATGACCAACAGCTAGGACTGCATAGGTCACTAGTGCATGTAAAGTTACATATATAAACGTGTCTTTGCAGGCCTTACTAATCAAATTCATTATTGCTTTGCTGCAAAAGACATTTACTTTGAAAGGCTTACCCAGGCAGAAATAATTCTTTTCAAACTAGTACAAATGCTGTCTTAAAAACAAAGCTCAGAATACCTTAGACCGAAGGAGAAATCTTTTGAAAGGGGTATTTTTAAGTTTTTTCTAATGAAATCGGCAAGAAAACAAAACTTGTCTTGCTACTTTCACTGTCAATGAAAGGTTTACTACAACAGTATGGTTGCAGCCTGACAAATGCTTATTGTTGCAATGACTTAGTGAACACTGCATTCCACCCAGAAATATCATTAAGTGTTTCCATCAGGGTAAAGACATTCAAATACAAACAAAATGAAGTGCCTAGAGGAGGAAAGGAAGAACAAGAATTTATCAAGACTGCTAGTGATTTATGAGAAGTAATGATTATGGGGCCCAGGCAGTGTGAAGGGATGATTCTATTTATCATTTTCCCCCTGATAGCTATATGCTAGAAAGTGGCACCAATATATCATCAAAATATTAAGCTGGTGGCCCTGCAGTCTGGATTTTATTTAGGGAGATGTCATTGTTGCAGGTGTCTGTGATGGAAGGGAGGACAAGTTAATTACCTCTTCACCAATCTGGATCTCTTGGACAGAGCGAAGTAAAAGCTGGTATCCTTCAAAAACGATCACGCAGTTTGGGTCACAGCTGTGGTTCAGTAAGGACATGCTGGGAGGGGTGGTAGAAAGGAAGAGAGAGAGAGAAAAAACTTTACAGAGGAGCCTCCACTGCGCTTCCCCTTTAATAATTTCCAAGTAGCCAACATGATTACATCTGAAGTATCAAGCAATTAAGTTACAAAACAAATAAGATCCTTGGTAAATGAGCTGCTCATGGTTAGTGGGGGAAAATTAATTCATTGCTAATAGCAGCCATGCCAGGGTGCCTTCATGTGTTGCTGCCAGGGTGGGAGGGGATGATTCCCTGATTCAGGGGAAAGGGCAAAGCAGGCAAGCAGGGAACAAGGCAACCTGGACAGTTCAGAGCAAAAGGTTAACCTGGGACCATGTTTTATTCCTGCTGCTTCTGCTCAGTTTCATACTAACCTTATCGGTTACCCTGATTGTTAGTGGAACTGCAGCTCAAAGGGGCCAGCAATCAACCGATATTTCCTATCAGGTAGAAAATGGAGTATACTGTGTCCCAAAACCAAAGTACTTGGTGTATAGGGTTGGAAGAAGAGATACAGCCAATGCCACTGTTTTATGCATGTTTTGGTTCAGCCTCTGTTCTTGTGTGTAACAGCTGAAGCAGCACAGCTCGTTGCACAGCTGCTGCCACTCCCACGAGACACACTCACTGTTGGATCTCCTTGACACAGATATGCCCTTGCCTCTTGTTTGAAGCAGACTGTTAAGACAACATCCACTATAATGCTTTTGAGTCCCATGTTTCATTAGCTGAGAAACAACTGACTTTGCCTGGCCAACATCAGTCCCATAGGGATTGACCCACTGAAAGAAAAATTCTGGCATCATCAGGCTGAAAGAACACTTGGCTTATCCGGCTCCTGACTGCCTTTATTTGCTTTCCTTGTCTGACTAACTCAGCAACTCAAAATCCCAACTACTGTGGACAAAACGAGGATGTTGCCAAGGGGCAGAGCGCTGCACCAGACCATGTTTATTCAGTTTTGGACTCTTAAAGGAGGTATCAACAGGAGCATGACTCTTCTGATATCTTTCTGGGCTAATAAAATATCTGTGGTTAATGTCCACATGAAGACAGTAATGTACACTGGGAGAGAGTGTCTATTTAACATATTACAAGACCAGTGGGTGTACTCCCAAAGCTGGTGGCAAGGTGATACAGAGGAGGACCACAGGATTTTATCTATTTTAAAATAGGCTGAGATACTGAAGCTATTAAGCCATGAAACAATGTTTAAGGTTTAATGTCACAATTTTCCCAGCTCAGAGTGATTTTCTACAGCAAAACTTGAACTGCTTTGAACTGACTTGGGAAAGAGTCTATGGCATGCCTTGGCAATGCATTATCACGGAACACAGTCACTTTCTTTGCAGATAGGGTCTCTTTTTTTAAGCAAAAGAACACATTTCACTAATAATATTTCTCCAAAGTAATATTCCATTGTTTTCCGAGTATGTGAAATGGTTTGTTTTCATTCCACTAGAAAACCAAATAACTTTTCTGTACTTTTCATAGCACTAATTCCCATTTCCTCCTAACCACCTTTCCCTTATCTTTACCATAAGGTAGGCCTGAAGTCCATCACTGGCAGTGTTCAAGGCCAGGTTGGATGAAGCCTTGGGTGACATGGTTTAGTGTGAGGTGTCCCTGCTTATGGCAGGGNTTCCTCCTAACCACCTTTCCCTTATCTTTACCATAAGGTAGGCCTGAAGTCCATCACTGGCAGTGTTCAAGGCCAGGTTGGATGAAGCCTTGGGTGACATGGTTTAGTGTGAGGTGTCCCTGCTTATGGCAGGGGGGTTGGAACTAGATGATCTTAAGGTCCTTTCCAACCCTAACTATTCTATGATTCTATGATTCTAAGATACAAAGTGTCCTTAGTCAAATCTTACATGTGTGACATTAGTAGAAAAAGAAATAACACTGACAGGCCCACTGAGACGTTGACAATATAGTTCAACTGTGCATTATGAAAAAATTGAGATGATAAACCACAATTTTAAATTATACATAGTAATTTTTCACATTAACAATTAGTGGTAATGAATTCTATGAAGGAAAAACCTTCCAAGGGATGTACTTCTTAAATAATACAAACAAAAATAATAATATGAAATTCAAATATTAACATCCATCTCTCAAGAGGCTTAGCTTTTCACCTTACTGATGTCTTAGTTATGGTAATTTACTAATAAATGTGTTCAATCTTTATTTTAATTCCCAGTTCAGAAGGCTCTCAGCTGCAAAATATCTGCATTATAAAGCAATGCTGAAAGCATTTCCATTTACTAGTCCCAGTCACACATTTTTTATGTCAACATTTATTCTTACTTAGAAAAGACTTCCACCTCCATGAAAATAAAATACAAACATTTATCTTACTTAAACTGTTTTAACTCTGTAATTGGGACTATTAAGACTGTTTTCAACTTTATAATATTTTTTATCCTCCTTTAATTTATTCACATTTCCCAGTTTCTCATTTAGAAATGTTACCTGCTGCTTTGATGGCCCTTACAGTTACCTAGGAAAAAAAAACAAAAAAACCCAACCCTAACATAGATTTTGCCTGTGAATGAAACAGTGTCCACAGTACCTGGGATACAGGCCAACACCAACATCCTGCATTTCTCCATTACTGATGGTGAAACAGTTACAGGTCACCTGTAAAAACAAGGAAAAAACCCCAGGATTACCAGAATCATTTGAAAACCCCATACTCAAGTGAAAAAAACTTTCAAAATAAATTGAAGGGGCAATTGGTAATTGGATGGGAAACATTCAAACCCAACACTGGTGCTCTTTCATTTTAGAGCAACCACATCTGGGACACACTCTCCTGTAAAACTGCAGTGAATTAAAAGCAGAAATATCAGTATCCTGCAAAAATGTGGGGTTAAACACATGCAGAGGCCCTACCTTCCTGTCCAGAGTGGGGGAAAAAGCACACTACACAGAGCCTGAGCAGCTCAGCCCAGGGACAACCTAGCAGATGACAGTGTCTGCTGACAAAAAGTGTCTGTTTCCACGCAGGGACCCCATTGATGTCAGGCTGCCACAGCACCTTTTAATAAGTACCAGTGGAGCCCAAAGAATATGGGAAGTTTTGAAGTAAATATCAGCCTTGACTGTGGCAACCTGATATGAATATAACTAGTATATCTCTCACGTTGCGGGTATTTTGGTTCACAGGTAAAAGATCCAAAAAAAAAAAAAAAAA